>JAHWFP010251600.1:1480-20337 GCA_023313725.1 Lithobius niger
AAAAGGGTTTCTATAACGCAAAGAATTGTACGATGAAAAGCTGAGGATGTACCTGAAAAAACACCATCAATTGCTTAACCCCCCTCCAGTATTACGTCATTTCAAACTTCACCCTCCTTCCCCCCTTCCCCCTCGACTGGTGTTTTTTCGTGTACATCCTCAGCTTTTCAGAGTACTTTTCTTTGCGTTATTTCAACCCTTTTACAGGGGAAGAGATGTTTATGTCATCAACTGGCCCCCTCCCCCCTCGTCATCAGTCGTCATCAGTAGCCGAATTCCTCCTCTCACCGCCCTGATGTCATAGTACTTGAACGTCCCCCACGCCTCCATAGATAACGATGAACTTTTCACTAAGTCTGGTTTTGAGAGGAGCTAACCAGTCGACGTCAAATCGATCGCAACGACACGCTACTTTTCGCTGCAAGTTTTCAACTGTCTTTTGTTTGTCGCGAAGGGCACGTCGGTTCAAAAAGCCGCCGAACAGCGACACCACCACGCGAGGACTTCTCGAACCAGCCAACAGCTTCGCTCGCACCCGTCAACTGGCGACGGGAACGCGTGTGTGAAACAGCACCCGGTTTGGTCGGTTGGGGGAACGGGTGGAATGCAAGCGGAGCTGTTGCCGACTGCTGCGCGTTGGGGAAACACGTAGCGAAAAGAAAACAAAACGTGGATCCGTTCGCTTTAAAATCATCGATTCCTATGCGTGGACAAGAGTCAGACGATAACACGCCCAATTCGCCACCATGGATTTCGACGAGATTTTACCCGACATCGGCGAGTTCGGCAAGTACCAAAAGCTGATGTTGTGGTTAGTTCTGCTTCCCTGCCTCACTCCGGGACCCTTCCACGGTTACGTCCAGATATTTCTAGCGTCTACTCCCCCGCACCGCTGCCGCGTCCCGCCCCTCGCCGGACTCAACAACTTGACGGTTGCGCAAAGGACGAGATTGTTGTATCCAGTGACGAGTAACGTAACCGGGGAACCGCGTTACAGCAGCTGCTACATGTACGATCCGGAGCACGTGGCGTCTGTTTTGTTGCGTAAGGATGCGTCGTCATCGACGTCGTCTGCTTCGACCGTTCCGTACAGTGCTAACCCTTCCTGGCCCAAGAAACCATGCATTTATTACGGATGGGAGTACGATAAGGAACACCACGCCAACACTGTTGTTACACAGGTAAGTGTCTAATTTTTTTTCCCCGTCTGTTATTGCTCACACGTTCGTCGATAAAATGACATTGTAGCACTGAGACAAAATTGTTTCCAGGCTCCTCTACATCCACAACATGGCAGTGAAGTCAGTTTTATGAAATGCGGGCTTCGATAAAAACTTGAAGGTCGAGCTCTGACACGCAGGCTTTGTCTGCAGAACATTTAGTCGACCACCAAAATTGACAACATTTGTCAGTGTCTAGGTCGATGGTACATGAAATATCATAGAGAATGAAAACAACTCTCTTGTGCTTTAAGATTATAATAACCAAACAAAAAAAAAAGGGACCATAAAATTGGATTTTCTTATCCATCTCGTAAATGGACTTTATCAATTTGGAACAAAAGGTGTGACATCTACCCCAAAATAAAACTTAAGGTTTCCCGCCAAGCTTTCCGGCCGTTTGAAGTAGTGATATCAAACGCCAAGCTCTTTCACGAAGTTAATCCCACCGACTAAGACGTCAAGCGTTTACTGAAATAACTGAAAATTGCGCAGAAAACAATTTTCATATATTTCATGTAACCTGTGAAGTATTACTCGGTGGGATTAAGTTGGCGAAAGAGCTTGGCGTTTGATATCACTACTTCAAACGGCCGAAAAGCTTGGCGGAAATCCTTAACAAGTTCTGTTTTGGAGTTCATTTATTATACCGACCACGTTGAAAATTCTCACAACCCCTAGCCCAACTAATCACCATTCTTCTTTTAACCGTTTTGATCAAGGAATCTTCAAAACTCCATCATTCAGCACTTCCGTTCTCACCAAATCTTCAGTTCAGCGTCTGCCGGCTCAGGAACCTGTTGGTTTTGAGTAACTAACTAGCTACGTTTTCTATTTTTAATTGCTTGTAAGTTTGGTTTAAGGGGTGTTTTGTAGTCCAGGAGATGTTTTTATGCACCAATGACTTAGTCACCAAATAAGCGTCGACATATTTTGTTAGTTTAAAAAAATGTCCTGTGGAAAAAGGAAACTTTCGTCAGCATCGGTGTGAGCTTGGCACCCACATAATAATAACAAGTCTAGAAAAGTTGTAACCCACAATGCAAATAGGTATTGTGGCAAAATTGAAGTTATAATTCGTAAAAAAAAAAAACATGTGTGACCTTTTTTTTTAATATTTTGCTGGCGATGTTTCCATTAATGTTTCAGAAGGCACTAAGCCATCCAAAACCAAAAATGAGATTTTCGTTGCCGTAGTAATAAATTATTAATCCACCAACACTTGACAGTAATTCCCCCCTTCAGTACCACAGGAACCAATTCGTGACGGCGAAAAGAAAAAAAAGGCCTTAAAAGTAAACTAGCAAAATAACTTTTCCTTCAAACAGTAAATCAGAAGTTAACGGATTTACAAGGCAAAAGTCAGAAAAAGACTGGCCTTCTGAGAACACAAGATACAATAATCTAAGAATGAAAGAAATGCTGTCTGCTTCGTTAACCGTTGATTGCCATTTGTTTGCGCTGGTTTATTGCATGGCGACCAAAAAGCAAATGTCTTCCCATGCCCAGAAGCAGAACTTTCTACAAATGCCTGCGACAACAATTGTCAGAAAAAAATTTGTAATCTGTTTTTATCATATAGTTACCCACACGTTTATTGGTTTTTATTGGAAACTTTTCAGTGTTTTATCCTTTTGATCTGGCTCTTCCACCAATGGAAAGGGCTCGTCAAGACGATTAAAATGGTGTATTGGAATATCGAAATCGATCAAAAATTGACAATACGGCAGAAATTTGGCCGACATTTGTCCACGATGTCCGAGACGTATCGTAGCCGCGTTGCACAGATTCTGCTAGTTGTGTGTTCTTTATGGCCCTCAGATTACCAAGTCTGAGAAAAGGAACAGAGAGCTTCAGAGTTATGCATTAGCAGTATGCGCCCTGGTAATCGCGACAATTGTCTTTTGTTTATTTCTGAGATGATGTATTTTCCCCCAATACAAGGTCAGTCTTTAATGATAACTGTGGGTCGTTAATTTTCGTTTAGTATATGGCATTTCTGCCTCCTAATTCCTCCACGTACAGTATATTTTCAAAAGCCATCATTAACCTTAACATGGCTGCCAAAAGGCACGACAAAAGCCATCAATGGCTGGCAAAAACCACTATCATGTTACCGACGTACATCCACTTTTTTTTTTCTTTTACATCTCCTAAATGAATTTTTTTTAACATTACAGTTAATGTGTTTTGACAAACGCAGATTTATACTGAAAATGGTGATATCTGAAATAAGTAAACTGTGGCATAAAATTGGTGGAAATGGCTTCCTGTAGGCCACTTCGTTCTTATTTACCTTAACTAAATACGGATGCAAACCCATCTACGTTGCCGTTTAGACTTAACTGTCAGACTATGCTCCGCTCACAGGTAGTCTGACATTTAAGTCCAAAAGAGAGCGTAAATAAGTTTGTATCCGTATTTATTTAGCACTTCTCTCGTTTGGCTTTCCGTCCCGTTTAGCTCTTATTTATCTTCCTTTTTTTGTTTGTTTCTGGGTGTATGGTCGCGTCCGTAACCACCAAACAACGAAAATCAGAAGAGACAATTTCGGGAACTGCCCCAAAGGGCTGTGATTTCTTCAACTGGTTCCTTAGTTTTCATCCTTTTGTTTTGAACATTTAAACGGCCATTTCGGCTTTCTGAATATGTGCACAGCACGAAAAAATCATTTATAGAAACCAAACAAAAACAAAAAAAAAACTATTTCGAAAGCAACTAACTGGCAACCTGTCTAAGGATGGCAAACCGTCTAGCATTCTAACCAGTTTACCCATTTACCCAAATTGCAGAAGATGCCGGCCGTTAGCTTTTCTCAGGCGGCTGTGAGGAAGAAGACAGTGATCATCATAATATCAACTATGGCGCCACACGTTCTTCTTCTGAGTCTGCAATGATGGTACCTTGCCGTTTGCGATGGTATCTCGCATGCTTATGGTACTGTATGTACATAATATTAAAATACAGTAACAGCTGGTTGGTTTGGGTTCAAACTATTTGATTAGGCTAGACATTGCGCGTAAAAAAAAAATTGGCGACAGCCATTTTTACGTCACTATACCTTGATTGGCTAAAATTTGCGGGCTCTGTCAGGGTTGGCAGGTTTTTGCCAACAAGTGGTTAAACAGGTTTTTACCATGTTTTTTACTGTCCTGGAAGATGAAATATTGTAGATTCATTATATGTATGCATCAATGGCGAACGCAAACTGCTTGATGAAGTACCGCCTTTTGAAAATGATGTGATTTTGTGGGTATTTTAAAATGCGCAGACAAGTAAGTTCACCCACAGTGGCGACAAGCCCTTTCAAATCAAAATGTTTGCCTTATGTTTAAATCTTTCTCATTCGTAGAATGTAGTAAAACCACCGTTAGCTAACGAAACTAAATATAACGTAATATAAACGTAAAATTGCAGTATTTAGTCACCTTATCCGTTCCTTCGGAACTTGATCGTCTACTACAGTCTCCTTAAGCACTTCTGATGCACACAAGGCGCTCCTCTTACCTCTACCTACTAATCCACAACCGTCGTAACATAGTACCTGTCAAAATTACTGGTTGATATTTTGAATTAACAGCTTTTTTTAAGAAGCGTGCCGCTGATGCATAACGGGGCCCTTATGGCTATGGTTTAGCACTTTTTGTTTTGGGAGAGTAATAGAAAATAACTCAGCTCTCTTCCTTCTTGTACGTTTCTATTCCTCCACGACACGTTTGTTTTTGGTAATTAAGGAAGATTACCCGCAGTTTCTTTATCTTTTTATTATCATCGAACAACTTTAAAAATTTTTTTTTCTTAAAGGAAAATTTTATTAAACCCTTGCAGCGCTCGTGCGATTTCCCTCCACGCCCTCGATTGGACTAGCCGTTTCTCGCAGACGAGCGAATATCCCCGGTAAATCGGCTTCACCCCACGGATATCTATAACTTAATTTGCTTAAAAAAGTTTGTAACTTAACGCGAAGTTTCTAGCACGAATACTAATTAAGCAAGCAAGACTGGATTTTATAACGGTGTTTTCAATTACAACGGTGCGAGACGGCGAACGACGTGGCTTCGAGTTATGTACAGCTGTGACGTTACAGTTCATCAGACATGCACCGGGGTGACGGTGTGGGAACAATCGGACGCAGATGGGACACAAAAAGTTTTTATTGCATTTCGCCTGTTGTATTAGTCAACTGACGTATACGTCTTTGGTGGTGCTCCATACCGCTTCACGTAGCAGACGTGAGCAGACTAGCCCGATCCTAATGCCGCAAACAGCTCATTCATCTGTATATATGCTTACGAGATATGATAATTTGAGCTTCAGGATTTGTTATTGCAGTCACAGCTTGGACGAGTAGCTCACAAAATGAAAACGCAATCAGTTATTAGAGCAGCGTCAATTGAAGTCATTTTGATCACGAGATACCATTTGGAGGGGATAGCTACAAGGTGCACTAGATTAAAATGTAAGGGAAAAAACGGCAATTCTAGTCAAGACAGTGCTTTGAGAGCGGTTTTCTTAGGCTTAAAAAAACGTTGTTTTCTCCAACAACAAAAATCGCGCGTTATAGGCTTGAGAAATCCAGTCTAATGGCATTGGCTTCAGTAAGACAACCTTCTTTTCGCCTTCCAGTGCCCCTTGCAGCTAACCCAGTTACTGGATCCACCATAGAGTTCTACATGATAATACTACGTTGTGTCACTGCCCTATAAGAAATCACGTCGAAAGGGTAAAGATTTCATGCGACTTCATTAGGCCTCACCATCTTATAATTTTAGTTCTGTAGTGTCGATAACCATTATAGTCTTCTACTCCCACGAAACTACGTTATCTTTACTACTGCTTAAGAGCGACTTACAAACGACAAGTTATCTGCGACGCCAGCAGCAGCGCCTTGGTACAATGTTGTGCTGTGACAGGATGTCACCCCCTTTGATTGTCAGGGGCAGCAACGCGTGTTGACAGTTTACAACGTCTCGGTGTTTACTCCACCACGTGGTGCGTGAGTTTGTTTCCTTGACTACGGGAGGTCGATGACGTGACAAACTCGGCGACCATTTCCACGATTTGCTGGATTAAAGCCAATACTTTTGTGTAATTGTGAGATTTTTTGGTGTACCGAATCGATTTTTAGGACTGTTGGCTTCCCTAAGACGAGCCAAATTGAAACTAAATAGCCAACAAAGCGATGTCAGGATTCGGGGGAAAAAAAGGTAATTACCCAGCTTTCTTTAGGGGGAAAAAAATAAAAATCATTCTCCTTTTGACCTTATGTTTTTTGGTTTAAAGAAGAGATCGACTGCATTATTACGTAATGTGCCTCGCTTTCGCGGTTCGGCTGCAAAACAGTTGTTGCGCCAGAGATTCCATGACGTACCGTTAAGTACAGTGCCGGAAAACAATAGATATTTCCGGCAATTTTAGGGGAGGGAGAGGTTATTTTTTAAATTTGTGAATATTGTTGTGGTCATGATGGTGTATACCTGTTTTGCCGAATCCCGTTTCGCCGAAAACTAAGCCTTGATTAAAATTCAGCGAAATGGGAATTCCCGTTTGCCGACTTTCGTTTCGCCGAATCAAAATATTCTTTAAAAGACTTAACATTGGAGAAGTCAAAGATGTATTCTTAATAATGGGAGGAATAGCTGAGATCCGATTTCGGATCTGATAATATATGTTTAGCCGCAGGGAGCGCGGCACGTAATTTGAAAAATAAATTATTCAGAAAAACGGGATACTACGAAACGAGAATTCCCGTTTCGCAGAAAATTAGGGCGTTGATTAAAATTTGGCGAAAAGGGATTCGGCGAAACGGTCATTCACCGTCAGAGTAGCTAAATGGCGGTAGAGCTCAAACTGCTTAAATTAATTAATTAGAAAAGGTAGCTGGCGGTTAATTAGTGATGTAATTTAGCCCAAAATAGTACTAAAACGGCTATATTACAACTCAGGTACGCACCAATTATTAGTTTAAGTAGCGTGTTCAGAAATATAAACGATAAAGAAAGAAAAACTGTAATGCTGCAGTCAGTAAGGTTTCACGTGGACTAAACAGTACAGCAACACTGCGTTATTTGAAACCTTACACGGAAGTTTATTGGTGTTCCTTTGGTGTTTTCACTTCGGATCAGCTAAACCGTACCTAATATCAAACGACTTCGTTTTTGTCTTCTAATTAATTAACCATTGACTGCTTAAAGTTAGTTGCCCCGATCGGCAGTTGGAAAGGGGATCTTAGCAAAGTTCCAGTTCGAGATAATTTGACGGACTACATGTCTTTTTCAGCAGATGTGAGCTCTATTCTGAACACTCTCCTAGCTGTCATCAGTGGTGGTTTCCCGGTTAGAACCTGGATTTGCCCTCCTCCGTTCTGCTTCTAAAATTGAACTGAAATACAGATGCAAACGTATTTACGTTGCCTTTTGGACTTATATGTCAGACTGCCTGAGCGGGGAATCGAACCCAGGACCTTTGAAACCAAAGGCCAAGGTCCTACCGCTGAGCCAGACTGACACGGCCTAAAAGGAAACTTCCATAGGCAGCATTTAACACGTGCATTTAACACGCGGTGGTTGAATATGTCAGTCTGGCTCAGCGGTAGGATTGGCCTTTGGTTTCAAAGTTTCTGGTTTCGATTCCCCGCTCAGGCAGTCTGACATATAAGTCCAAAAGGCAACGTAAATAGGTTTGCGTCTGTATTTAGTTATTTCTTGCAGGTCTTTGGCTTTCCCGTCTTTAATTGAACCGATTCATGTATAAAAGCATTAGATTGCTTCAGAAGGCGTTAGTAGAGCTCACACACATCACGCAAAAATATTCAAGGACCGCCTATAGGACTTTTTCCAGAATCAACGTACGTTTTCAAGGGCTTTTCCAAGGCCAATACAATTTTTTCCTAAGGACTTTTATGAGAAAATGGCTTAGATCTTGCGCAAATAAGGCTGCTCAGAAAACACTGGCTACTAGAAACATACATCTGAAAGAATGACCATGATAATATAATTAATGTTATTATGATCCATTATTCCGTATTTGTGCCTCATTAAATAATTATTATTACTATTATTAAGATAAAAAGTACTTTTAAAATTTCAGTAAAATAGATAGTATAGATGAAGTAAAGCAATTTATAAATGACGAATGATTGAAAAGTGATGAAATTGTAATACAGATTAATTAACGTTAAAAACGTATAGAAATGTATATTGATATATAACTTAAAAATTGCTACCACACACAAGTCTTGTAGGACTTCGTGCCGGTACTTGTCATACTTATACTTGAATAAAGCATATTATTATTATTATTATTTTTAATGTGCAGTTACCAGCTTTTCAGAGATTACATGCTCCGTTGCTTCAATACTACATTTTAGCACTTAAAAGAAAATATTTTTTTATTTTTTTGCAACAGACATACGTCGGAGAAGAATGTAAAATGACGGTGTGGTCTGCATTAAAGCCTCAGCTTAAAACTTGCAAATGAAATCTTTGAAATCCATAAATTTCCTCCATCTTTAAAGTGTCCTCTCATCTCATAGCTCCGTCGGGAACATCGGGAGGGCTTCTTTTCCAATTTTCAGTTCCTCTGTCCAAGGCTGGCTTCCCATTTAATTGAGGTTTTCGAATTGAATGATGGTTTTAATTCCCCTAAAGCCAATACGGAACACCTTCAAGGAACAAAGTTTAAGATCGATTTTTCCCAAAAAAAAATTCTCATTTCGCTTTTTTTTTTGGTGGCGAACGAATTGGTGAATGAAAGACGCAATCACTTTAAAAATAGGCGGCAATATGTTGTTTGAGAAGAGTGCGACTTACAAGGATTCGCTCGTAACCGAAAATAATTCATTAGCAAAAGCGTGAAGCAAAATAAAAAAATTGCCCAGCAAAGACACAAATTTTGATCAGCAAATTTCAACACAGGATTTATTTCGGACTACAAACATGTTGAAACCATACCACCACAACGAAGTCCCACTGATGACGTCACTTGCAAATTCAAGTCCAAGATTAAGATGACGCCGTATTTTAACTACCCGTTGTAACTTCACGACTAATTTTCCATTGTTTGCTGAATGATGTTGGGTAACCAATTATTGCAACAATATGTCACATGCAAATTGCCTGTAGTTTGTACGTCATCAATTGTAATGGCTCGAGCTCGCTTGGCCTTCCGCCCGGTGCTCTCAACAATTAGTTTGGTGAACTGAATTATAGAATTCATTCCGCCACTGTCCTCCCATCATCCCGGTCCAAAGGTAATTCCGGCCAGCTTTAGTTAGAATTATTTCCCTATTTTGCCCTTAGTCCCCAAATGTAAAGTCAAACCAGACCAACCCTGTTGTTTGTGGATCATAGCAACCCCTATACCACACGCCATGGCTGTTCGCTGTGACGTGCATATCACGTGACTGGGCTAGTCCAATCAGACGGCCAAACAGCCGTTGTTCTCGTTCGTCATTGGCTAACTCATGGTGACGTCACGGGAAACAGCCATTGCGCATGGTTTAGATAGCAGATTTATTATTCAAACCAAACAATAACCCGAATACAGTTACAATTCCGTCAAACCCTAAGTAAGCCTAACATTTACCCTGACATTTCAAGTTAGCATTCCAGAAAAATTACACTGGTACCACAAATACCGGACTTTTTAATGTCCACTTGAATATGCGGTCGTTCGCCATCATCAGAAGCTTAACTACATCAACAAAAATGGTCACATTTCGACGTACAAACAAACAGCCAACTTGAAAAACTGCGTCATGAGACCTAACCACTCAGTACGCGACCTAATGGTTAGGGCTAATGACGCAGTGTTGAACGACCGAACGTTTTTCTAAAATTCAGGTAGACATTAAAAAGTCCGGTGTTTTTGGTCAGTGTAATTTTTCTAGAATCGTTTTTCGTCGAAGTGCTAAAGTAATCGCCGCTTGCCGGTTTTTTCCCCGTTATTTCAAGTTAGGCCCTAAGCAAAGGTAAAGTGTCCCCGTGTAAGTCAGGCGTGTCCGAGCCCTCCACCGCCCCTTATTTTAACGATTAGAACATCACGCGGACTGAACCTATAGACGTTTGCCTCTTTTCCACCAGCTTAGCTTAAACTGAAATCTGGTCCACGTGTCATTTGGTAGCTTCTCCCTTAGCTGTAGACGTACCAATAATCGCCACAGGCGATGCGGTGAGAGGACATCCAAAAAAATAAAAAACGCTTAGTTGACGAATGAGTGAAATCCGGAGTATTATTATTACTAGAGGAAGCCCATGCAACCAGGGGGTCGCAGTTTTACTAGAAATGATGCATTCCAAACCTTCGCAATCTGTACTCCTTCTGGCGCTTGGCCGGTGCCTTGTATCGCCAACATGGCGCCAGCTGACTTCCTGTTCTCGTCTGAATGAGATTCGCGAGAGGCCAATCCCACCATCTATTTATTTATTTATTTCATTTACAAAATTGTTGTAACGCTCTATAAAGACTAAAGAGCAGAACAGAAATTTCGGATTAAAACAACAGTTTTAAAAAACAGAAGAAACATGGCGGCGCCCATTGTGGCCAACTAACTTCCTGTTCTCGCCTGAGATGAGATTCTTGAGCTACACATCCCATAATTCATCATTCCTGTTGGAATCACTCCTGTGGTGAGCGACGAAGGCAACGCCAATATTAAGGAAGGTTGCTGCAAATGTGAAAACGCTGCTCATCTTAAAAACGATGCAGACATCAATTTCTAAAAGTAAATAGCTATTGGAACATTCGCTCAAACGTTTGCCTCTAAAGGGAATTATTTAGGAAACCGTTTTACAGTTTAATTGAAGTCATGTGAGTGCTACCCTACTCGTCGGACTAAGGTTCTCAATGGTGGCAGCAACCGAACTCCTTGTCCGACCATATAATCGTCCTAGGTTTAATGGCGGCTGCCATCCTATAGCCTCAAAGCGGAAGTACCACAGCTGCAACGCATTGAATTGTGAATTTGCTTGTCCGGTAAAAGCAGTTCACTCTATATCTTTCTAGGTGCAACTGCGCACGGGTGGTGGCCAAAGCACCATTTGCAACACTGGTATACGGTTTGGTCGTTCGTGTGTGTGTGTCCATGTTTCACCGAATTAAGTTTCGTCAATCAAATATTGCGGACACTGGCGAACGTACGCTGGTGTTTCCTTGGCTTCGCTCACGCAATTAGCGCCTGTGACTCAAATCTCACGATGCATCTTTTTTTTAAAAAATGGCGCGCTGAAACTGCGTGAAACGGTTTTTCGCTGCCTAATAATGTTACTTGCTTGCTGAAGTACCGTTCTATGCATGGGCGGGTGCTGGACACACCGATTTAAAAATTGGCGTGGTCATGTCTACCTTTTGTGTGGCGTATCAATGCGGCATCCAATTAAGTTTCTTTGAAAACCTTTTCATGTGGTTATTCTTAGTGAACACTCATGATGTCAGCCTTACAAAGCTGATTTTTGTTTGCTGCGCTCACTCAATCGGCGCATCCTGTGACTCAAATCTCCTTCCCCAACGCTAATGATCACCCCCCCCCCTCCTGCTACGTATCTCCCTTTCTAATGAACAATTCTATTATCTTCTTCCATGGTCATGTTCATGATGGTTTTTATCATTTTTGAAGAGGTCTTTTTGTTACCGACCGGTTTGCTCGGTAGCACTGATAAGCGTGGTGCACAGTAAGCTTAAAGTGATTGTTAAAACGATTGTTAGCTTCTTAACCATCACTCTCACTCCGGATGCTGCAGACATAGGGCCTCAAGTCTTCGTCGTGTAGATGACCATAAGCGGGAAACGCTCGCTACAGTCTTTTCCACATTATGTTTGCAGGAAATTGACTGTATGATGCCAGGTTTCCTTCCACTACAAGTGCAAAACTTTGTGAATCTCCCACTCACAGACTCTAACAGTAACCGTGTGGAGTCTTCAAGTGTGATATCCACATCTTTTTGCACTCATAGTGAAAGGAAACGTGGCATCATACAAGTTTCCTGCAAACATAATGTGGAACAGACTATAGACTATAGAGTGACATTTTTGCCGCCGTATTGCCACCAGTATGGGTTTTGGAGGGCATAACTACAAGGTGCACTACATAAAATTAGAGGGAAAAACAACGGAAGAGCGGATTTCTTAGGCTTAAAATTTCGTTGTTTTCTCCAACAACAAAAATCGCACGTTTTATGTCTAAGAAATCACTCTTCACAGCATCGGCTTCAGTATGACGCCCTTCTGTTTCTCTCTGCAGTGCCCCTTGCAGCTAACCCATTAAGGCTCCAGCATACAGTTATATACAATAATACTACGTCGCGTCACTGCTCTATACAAACCCTCTGAATTCTTTTTGATCACTCGCACTCTTGATTTTTACGATCTACTGGCAGTCGTACCCGGCTTCGCCCGGGGGGTTTGTGTCGCCCATGGTTGTTTTGACAGTTGCGTCATTTGTTTATCTCCTTGCATTTGTTTATCCCCTGGTGTATACCATACATTCGTCAAACAAGCGTACTTATTACAAATCTTGAACAAAAGTTGAAAAATTATTGAATAAATTAGTTATACAAAATGCATTTAAATGCCGTATTGTTAAAAGTAGCCAAGAAATGCACATCAATACACACAGTAACGTTACGTTTCGGTTACTAAATTTAGACCAGTATCAAATGAAAAACAATAACGGTTTAAAATTTTAACGTGGAGTCGTAACGGAAGTACAACACCAATATTGACAAAGATGAAGGAAGTGCACTTAAAACGTCACTTACCCTTACGTTTTTTTCCCCCCCCCCCCCACTCCTTCTCCTCCTTCTCTAATCCTGGTCTACGCTGCCTCCTCTTTGCTGACTGGGTGTTGTTCTTCCCTTGATTGACCCCATGGTGTCTTAAATTTCAAAATTTTTAGCTTTCCGCTTGATAACGATCCAGTTTAGGACCGAAAGTTAGTGTTACTTTGTATATTAATGTACGATTCTTAGATTGTTTGAATATTATCACGTAAATTATGCGGTTACGTAATGGCGTCGTCTCAACTCTTGCCAAAGAATAATGATGTTACAAACAAAAACGTCAAGTGTGCGGTAAAAAAAAAAAGGGTTATATGATTGAAGTTTCACTTGACTTGTTTCATCTGTTTAAATGCTGTTGCGCTTTACGAATTAAAAATATTCTTAAAACAATCGTAGATTGAGAAAATTGCATCTGTCTAAGTGCTATTGTGTTTTAAGAATATTTTTAATTCATAAAGCACAACAGCACTTAAAACATTTTAAATTTATATTTTTATAGAATATTTTAAATTAAAAATGATTAATTGTTATCCGCGCTCATTTTAACAAATAAAGTGCAACTTCAATCAAACTTGACCGCTCTTCATGTGGACGTTTCTCCAATTGCTTTTCGACTCTGTCCTTCAGAATCGAACCAAGATTACCTGCTGCGTTCAGGTCAGACGATGAACCAGGCCACTGAGTGCTGCCAAAGAAGTCAATGTTGTTGTTATGCAGCAGCCGTGGAATCGCCAAAGCCTTCATGCACGGGGCACGACCATGGATATCTATGCCAGTTGGTTTTTATACGAAGTTTCTTCGGATCTTCGAAGATATTTTGCAACCCGTGTGGACCGTGAAATCGTACCTGGCGGAAGTTGTTTAGCAACCCGACCCGGCAAGTCCAAGCAATGATCAGATCGATGAACCGAAGCCTCTCAGAATCCCCGCATTTCTCCTCTTTTGTCTCCTCCCCAAGCGTCTTGGCTAGATACTTTAATCTGAAAATAAAACACAACAAGTTTTTTTTTTAATTAAGCGTAGAATTTGTACACCTCAATAACACTTTGAAAAAGTTGTCCAGCTTCCGTGCCCCAGAGGGGGTGCAAGGGTACGAGTACCCTGTATACTCGGCGATGAGCGTTAAGAAGCTCAAAAACTCATTCTAAGTAGTGATTGGCTGCTGTCGTGTGACGTAACGAACACTGTTCGAAGGAAAACCGAACTGGTAGTTGAGCGAACGGCAAAATACGGAGACTTCACACTTTTCCCACCGACCAGGGATGACCTGTGTTTACACAGGCTTGAATTTCACCGCCAGCGAATGTCTGGCAAGAAGTTTCAGCTGGCTGGACTGGTGGAGGGTATGTGATGAACATTACGCGTGGAGAATAATCAATTTTGTAGAGTGATGCGTTTGCCTTTCCAACTGCCAGCATTCGTGACGCCATGAGCAGTATTCTGGACGTCGTGAGTAATTTTTTTCCCCCGAAAATGTGCGTGTTGGCTTTCGTCTCCATACATGTCTACCGGTCATTTTTTGACGCCGGTGAAGTTACGTTTGGAGATCTAAGCACGAACTATGAACCGGCTTGTGAAACGTCCAACTTCAAACAGAATTGGTCCCAACGAAATTCTGTATTTGGGATCGTGCTACTACAGTAAACATTTTACCGTTGTGGTTTGTGGTTTGTTGTGGCTTGTTGGTGGTGGTGTTGTTGCTGTTTGTGGTTTGTTGGTGGTGTTGTTGTTGTTCGTTGTTGCGTGCTGGTTGTGTTGTTGTTGTTGTTTGTTGTTATTTGCTGTTGGTGGTGTTGTTTGTTGCTGTTTGTTGTTGTTTGTTGGTGGTCGTGTTGTAGTTTGTTATGGTTTGTTGGTGGTGTTGTTGTGGTTTGTTGGTGATGTTGTTGTGGTTTGTTGATGGTGTTGTTGTTGTTTGTAGTTTGTTGTTTGTGGTTTGTTTGTAGTGTTGTTATTGTTGGTTGTGTTGCTGGAGGTGGTGGTGGTGGTGGTGTTGGTCGTCGTTGTTGGTCGTCGTTGTTGTTGTAATTAGTGTAGGATACATATTAAGATAAATACTGTATGAAGTAATACCAGCACCGGAAGAGTTTTTGATAAAAATATAGCCTATAAAAGTGCACATGTAAAACAATAAAACACGACGTTTCGGGAATAATTTGCACCCCGTTATCAAGTGTGAATATCCGCTCAAAGGCTTCGTACACAAATAAAACAACACAAAATCATGTTATGGCAGACACATCCTAAAAAATAAAAAATTTTAAAAAAGTTTAAAAACCAAGAATATATGTATTGCTGGCCGAAACAACAAATACAGTAAGGGGACCAGCAAGACGACCTCTTCCCTGCGAATGCTCTCCCCTGCGAGGTCGGCTTGCTGGTCCCCCTACTATATTTGTTGCTTCGGCCAGCAATACATATGTTCTTGGTTTTTAAACTTTTTTAAAATTTTTTATTTTTTAAGATGTGTCTGCCATAACATGATTTTGTGTTCTTTTATTTGTGTACGAAGCCTTTGAGCGGATATGCACACTTGATAACGGGGTGCAAATTATCCCCGAAACGTCGTGTTTTATTGTTTTACATGTGCACTTTTATAGGCTATATTTTTATCAAAAAGATAAATACTGAATATCTGGCCTACAACATTGATTATCCTATGATTATCTCAAATTTTATTTCTCATTTACGTCAAATCGTGTTTATCTCTTTAACATCCAATCTCATCTTCTTCATTTCGTTTATCTGATTTATCTCAAAAGTATTCATCTCGGTTATTACATATCGTGATTATGTCATCCTATACCACAATTCTGTTTATTTATTTAGTTTCTCGAATTATCTCCAAGAAAAAAAAGCAATAACAGCTATTATTATTAAAAAAACGTTTAAGCCTATATAAGCCTTATAAAAAAAAACTTAATGATCTAAAGGAACAGATCAAGAAAAAGACATATAAGCCATCAGCATCGTGCTAATACGTGTAAAAGAAGCTCCAGCTTATTTTTTGGGACACTAGAGATTCTTTTACACGTACCACTTCGAGATGAAGGCTTACATGGTTTTTCTTGATTCTTTAGAGAAAAGTTTTTTTATTTTTATATTTTACATTCGTATTGTATACTCTTAAGCGTTTTTTAATACTAATAGTAAATTTGGATGCGGCGCAAATACTACAAGAGCAAAAATTCTAATTACCACATTTCTGAAATTCGGAGAAAGGTACGAACGCTTTAAAAATGAAACCTGACGATCGAATTTGTGGATTATCAAACTAAATATACACATATTTCGACTGGAGGGACCCCCCCCCCCTCATTAAAGTAAATTATGCTTGTTACTTTCTTTCAGCTCCGTTCTCAACACGTATCACCTCCAACAACACGTTGATCTACATCACCTTAATCAACCACCATACACGTATTACGGCTTCTATTTTTCGAATTTGCCGGTTATCCAATGATCGCAGCATGAGCTTGGCCGTCGTAAGAATAGAGATCAGTGGGCTGTCTCTACAAGCCGTGACATTAATTGCGGCGGCGGCGCTGTCATTTAACGCCATTCTTATCTTCCCCTTTCGCTTTCATTCAGCAAGAAAGAAGCTGTCACAAAGAAAGCAAAAACGTTTTATTATTTTCAAGTCCTTCAAGACGGCCAAAAAAAAAAAAATGGAGTGGTGGAAAATTGGTCGCCGCTGTTGTCGTCTTTCATTTTCCGCTCTGACGACAACAGACGAAAAACAGTCTCCCTCATAAGCCGGTAATTAACGAACAGTCTTTTGATAAACGAGGAAATTTGGCAGATTAGATAATATTAATATTTATGATGGCAGTGATTTGCAAGTTGGGCTCCCCGTTGGATTTACGTCCCCTGTTTGCAGCTGGCACGTGGAAACACCTCAATCTGTTTTATTTTCTGCACACGTCTCAAAAACACTTAATGTAATTGACTTCTTTCCCGAAATAGGTGTCCACTCCTAATAAATTATCCCGTCAGAAAAACGACCACCTAAAAGATGTCTGCGAATGGAGATGGGGTGGGGTGGAGTGGGGAGGGAGCTAGCTATTTGAGCAGATTGGACCACAGAGCAAAAAAAACAGGGTATCGGTTCGCTGTTCTTAACGTATAAGCCAATAATGAAATCCGTACTTAGTAGGGCTTACAGTAAGCCACATTTTTGCATTTACGGTTCATTCGAGTGGAATGACTCGGATTCGAACCATCCCTTCACTAAATCACTGATAGGAACGCCTCACTGCGCCTGCATATGAGAGACTCCAGCAACCAACTCGGCAAAATGTTGTGCTACAAAATGCGAATCCTCGTCAAAATGCCACCACAACAAAGTGTTGCCGTAAGATTGCCACCACGACAATAAGTAAATAAGTTTAAAATAGCAACTTTTTGTGCACCCTTAGAACAGTATACAATATCCCCATCCCCATTTACTGCTGAATGTACTGCAAAATAAGGAAAGCAACGAAATGTTGAGGTTGTTTTTTTTTTAACTAAAACAATAGCGCGTCAGATGAAAACTCCTTATCTGGGGGCCTATAGTCTCGAGTTGCGCTTTTCAAATCGCGTGCGACTTTTACCAGACAGAGCGCCAAAATCATGGCCTGCCCATTCTATCGCACGTGACTTTGAATAAAACCGCATGCGATTTGAAAACGATCAAGTCGAGACTAAGCCCCCTGGTCGCTTCTTACATGATCGCATGATCGCTCATTTGCCGTATTGTAGCAGCAAAAAGTAGGAGACTTTTTTTTTTATGCCATAATATATATACTTTTCAGCGCACCACGCGTTCAGGCTTTTTAATAATGTCCTGTTGGTATGGCAGTAAGGTAAAATACGATATTGAGTCACATACATACCTTGCCTTTTGCTACCTTTTTTGCGTTATTTGACGTTTTTTTCACTTTTTTGTTTTTAAAAAAACATGAAATAACGCAAAAAGGGTGGCAAAAGGCAGGGTATGTATGTGACTCAATATCGTAATTTACCCTACTTATGGCTGCCTTTCCAACTACATGCTTCAATCGCACAGTTCTACCCTCCCCCAGTACTACCACAGCCACCTACAGTAAAGGCCTGATCAGCTTTGCCTTCTACAATGCTTCGCTAGAAGGCGCGACAAATACCGACGCGACAAGTTTGCCAAGTGGCGTCATCGGTTGACAGAATTTGGAACCCTCGTCGGTTAGTTTGAAATTTTGCCGCTTGGTGTAGAGATGGCAGCACCTAGCAAACTTGCGCGTCTTTCTGTGTCAATGGTTGATTTTACGCGCCTAATTTGTCTTGATCTCATCCGGCATTTGTTGTAGGTGGCTATGGTATTACTCACCATCTATACGACACGTCGAATTACTGTTGCAGTGTTAGTACTTCCGTGATTTAAAAACTGAATGGCGTCCCCTACAGAACGCAGGGAGAATGGAATATCTTATCGACCATGGCGACCTACACAAAAGCGATGCAAAAACTCCTGAAGAGCATTCTTTTTCTCGGAGGTTCTCCAGCTTAGAGAATGAGTATTTGTGCTCGAGCTTGGTACTTCTGCAATCTTCCAACTTATCTCCAGAGAGAAGAATAATGGTTAAGGCGTAACGCATCGTTCCATTGTTGTTTGATCAATGCAACCCAGTTAAAGTAACATCATGTACTACATTCCATTTGGCTGCAGGAAACAAACGAGGGGTCGACAATTTAGAGTAACTCTTCAATTTTACAATTTTTCATTTTTGTTTTAACATCGGATGGCAGTTAGTGACCACCAGGTCCTTGCCATTCCGGTTGCGTTTGCAACAAACTTATTATTATTATTATTATTATTATTATTATTATTATTATTATTATT
>JAHWFP010251600.1:20347-34994 GCA_023313725.1 Lithobius niger
TTATTATTATTATTATTATTATTATTATTATTATTATTATTATTATTATTATTATTATTAAACCAGTCGGAAATGCCCTGCGTTGATGACAATAATCGAACTGAGAATAACGGGGTAATTCCGAATTATACAATATCACATAAAATTCAAATGAGAATTTACGACTGAATTATTTACCTAGTAAAAAGTACTGTAAGTTGACGGTACTCTTTGAAATTCGACCGAAATCGAGTCACCATAGGAATTGAGTTGTGTTTGAATGGATAAGCAATTCCCAGCTCAAATGCATAGCCGAAGTGCGTAGTCTTCGATGGCAAGCGTGACTCACGAATGTATCCCAGAATACAAAGCGCGTCTGCTACTTCCGCCTGACCAAGCCGCCATGAGGTATTCGCGGTTGATCCGCTCGTAGGCGCTGGAATTTTACTGTGAAATACGCCCTGTACTACATTGTTTTTGATGTATCAAACGTAGGTAAGATAAGAGATTGTTATATTGCCAGGCGTTACGTGCCATTGTGTTTTGTAACAAAGTTTGACAGTCGAACGAAACCTTAACGCCGATTGTTGGGGAAGTAAATGTCGTATTTTTGTAACACGAGACGGGGTGCTTATGAATGCATGATATTTGCAAGAAAATCGGTGTAGAATGAGTCATCTTCTTGTGACAACAGTAAGTTTAACCAAGTTAAAATGTCGTAGCAGCAGAAAAATTGAATAAATTACTAAATCTAATTTAGTACCGTTATACCAGTTTAGTACTGCGTTATACTAGGCGTCGTCTGCTTTCTCTGTCATGTTGAAAGATGGTTTAGAGGGACTAAACCTAGTGCGTTGGGTGTAAATTTCCGATCACGCGTCCGCGAGTGCCGATTGGTACGTCCTTTGACGCCGCGCTCTTACACTTCCGGTTTAGTCAAGTTGCTTATCCACCAAAACACAACTCAACTCCTATGGAGTCACAGTAAAGATTTAGACACGTCTCCCTTAAAGAAGTCGAGGTAATTTCCGCGCCACTGTTTTCGGGAAGTTGACTTCCTAGAATATCTAATATGCTCACGAAACACAACTGGTAATAAATTAAAACTCCCTGTAAACCGCGCGTGAAAACGGCCGAGAAATTCTTAGAATAAATTTATTTGCTCCGTCGCCCAACTCGGTCCGCTGAATAGTATTTTACCGCATTCCCCCTCCTCAATTTGCCGGTGCTTTCATTTTAAGAAAATGAAAACACCATAAAATTGTGTTAGCCCTGGTATGCACTAGAGGTGAGGGCGTCATTATGTCTGAGTATTGATTTTCTTGTGTGATAATTTGTTGGCATTAGTTGCTACACTCAGTCTAAGCCATCAACATTATTGCAAAACTCCATTTTTGTGTGAAAGATGATCACCTGCATGAACCAGTATGGGGAGTGTTGCGGGATGGTGGGGGAGCCACCCGCTTTTAATGCTGCCCGAAACTATTAACTGAAATGCCCTTCAGACGGTGCAGAAAATTTTCAATCAAGTTAGTGGCTATGCATTCCCGGTATAAGCCGATTCAAAATTTTCAAAGAAGATATTTGACTACTGGAGTTTTTTTTTTTTTTAAGAAGCAGAAATTAGCTGTAAATATTAGTATCAAATGAAGAAACATAATGGAGGCAATACTGCGAACAGCTAACAATAACAAGTGAGCAGCGAATATGATGAAAAATATTCACGTGCTATGATTGTGGGTCCGTGAAGTGAACCCGGGACTTTGGATTGGCCCTCCAAATGCACTAGACGACTATCCTCACTTGTCATTCTCAGCTGTTCGTCATGTTATAATCGTCGCATGTCGCAACGCATGTGATCAATATTGCGCTGTACTGGCAGCAAGGCTCACCGACAAAGCGGAGAAAAAAGTGGCGGCCACTCCACCACGTTCTAAACTTTGTCAATGAAAAGCTATCAAACGTCAAGCCAGGGAAATGATTCTCAACGTTGCTCGTCGATTTCAGCAAGATGCCCAACAGTGCCGTTCTTCCAGCCTTTGGAAGAATCTTCCTGAGCTTGACTGTTGATACAAACAAAGGCTTTCTTAAAAGCCACCAAAATGGTTCCTTTCAGAGCCAGAATTACAAAAAGCCCTTTACAGGGCTACCAAATAATGATAAGAGCCAGACTACCTGTTTCATCGGGGCGAGGGATAATCGTCTAACTGGAAAATCGCATAACTGGAAGAACGTATAACGGAAAACAGTATAACTGAATATCATCTAACAGGAAATGGGGCGAGGGATAATCGTCTAACTGGAAAATTGCATAATTGGAAGAACGTATAACGGAAAACACTATAACGGAATATCATCTAACAGGAAATTCGTATAATGGAAAAGCGTCTAACTGGAAATTCGTATAATGGAAAAGCGTCTAACTGGAAATTCGTATAATGGATTATCGTCTAACTGGAACTTCGTTTAATGGATTATCGTCTAATGTCCCTGCCTCGCTCGCGCTCCCGCGCTCGCTGTGGCTATACATATAACATCAGAAACCCCAGTTAGACGTTGATCCAGTTATACGTTTATCCATTATATGATTATCCATTACACGATATTCCGTTTAGATGATTTTCCATTATACGATATTCCGTTTAGACGATTTTCCAGATTTTTTATTTATGCAAATATTAGACAGTTATCCCATTAGATGATTTTCCAGTTAGACGTTCGTCCGACGCCCCGTTTCATCTCGTAGTACTGAATAAACGTTCGTTTCCCACTTATGTTTTCGAAAAAAATAATAATATTTAAAAAAATTTCTACGCCTCTCCCTCCCCCACCCTCCAAATCCTCCACCTAACCACACGTTTTGGGTATAGAACACCAATAATAAATTTTGTACGATCTGAGGGGAAAAAAGAAGTAACTCCAAAACCAGCTTCGCTTTAGTAAAAAAAAGGCACACCCCTCAAAGTTCGTATCTCCACAAACATTTACAACTCTGGATGCGCACAAGTAAACAATGAGTTTCCCAGACGAGAAACGAAGTACAATTTGAGCTGCAATTTCGGGGATCAAGAATTATATGAAATGTTCCCTGAAATTGTTGGTCTGTTTCTGATCAGTTTTGTCTGAGGGACAAAACTAAGCACAAATGAACGACTCAAGTAATTGTTCATTTGTGTGCCCGTGAATTTTCATGGAGATACACAAGTGGCAGTAGTAATAAGTTTGCAAACACGAGTCGAAAACAACGTAAAACCCCCTAGTATTACATACACTAAGAACCTCCTAAGAATTTTCATTCGCAAAGTCTATTTTTTTTAAAGGTAAAAAACAAAAACAAGTAATTTTTTTTTACCACTTGTTAGTCCTTAGGCCTCTAGCAGCAACGTATATTTATTTTTTTTTATTAACACGAACAAATTTTGCAAAGCAGAATTCGCGCAAGATCGGGAGAAAATCTCCTTTTCCTTTCTGCTGGCATAGGATACGCCTATCAATGAACGGATTTGAGGTGCTGGCAAGTCGGCTTAACCGCATAGTAGTCTACAATGCTGTTTACATGCAGGGAGCTCCCCTGCTGCTGGCAAAAAAGTAGATAATTTGTCAGAGGACTCAAGAACCGGCGCGCCTATTTTAGTTCTGTTGTGCTTATTCGTTTGATATATATTTTTTGTTATTGTAAATTCACGTAATTGTTTAGTATTGGCAACGTAACAGCATTCATGGAACTGATACTTCAATATTATACACTTTTTTTTTTTTTGGTGGGGTTTAATTTAATTTAATTTAATTTAATTTAATTTTGGTGGAGAGGAGTGACACCACCACTCCCCAATAAAAACTTCCCTGATCACAAGTGGTCATAAAAAGGAGCGAGGATTGCTGAAAAGCATAGGGGAACGTTTGCGCAACGACTCGCCTTTGTATTCTCGTAGCTTGAAGCTAGAAATCATCTGAAATTCCAACATGGCGGCGGTTTTAGAGCTGTCAACTCAGAAGGAAAACATTCAATAATGGTTAAGTTCAGAAGCGACTGGAAAAATTGTTTCGTCAGGAGGAATTCTTTATATTATTGTCACGGATTATACGAGTGCAAGCGTTTACTCAAACGATGTCGGATTCAACTAATCCAGGTAGCTTTAGCGTTTGCTGCGCACCCAGCCGCAGCCGTGGCGCCAGAAGGAGAAAGGGACAATTATGGTAGGTAAACCCCATCGGAAATTCCCAGGTTCTTTTACACGCCACAATCGACATGAGCACGAGACATCACAGGGCCTTTTCTCTTCCAGGTGGCGTTGTTACCATGGCAACGACACCTTGGCAGTTGCGATTAAATTCTAGGCGCATGAATGTAAAGGCGAGTCGTTGCATAAACACGCCCTGGTGGCCTTTGGTACATTTTTCGATATCGGCGGCCTATTGTACCTGTTAGCCTTTTGGAGTGTTGGCCTTTTCTATGTACCTGTCTGCCACTTAGTGTGTCAGCCTTTTGTACCAGGCTGCCGATTGGTTTCGGCCTTTTTTTTGGTGTCGGCCTTTTGACCCTGACCCATCTCGTCGAACTATTTGTGCAGCCCATGCCAAGCACATTACATTGCATCCGAATCTCGTTAACTTCATAAGCTTCAACCTCCACCTACGCCTTCAGAGAATGCTGGCATATAACTGCTGGAACGGCTTCTAGAACGTACAATAACCTTGACCTAGGTATGGTGGATAACGATCGCCTAGCATATGCTATTAAGAGTTACTGCACATTTTGGGTCGAGTGACCGGCGACCTTCATCACTCGCAACCCACGCAGCAGCAATTTGAACAAAGCACCACTTAATTAAAAAAAAAACAATGATGATCGATTTTGATTCTCTACCCGAAAGCATCAGTGGTATAAGGTTTGACCTCAGCCTTCCATGTTAAAGCCGAAATTTCGATGCTTAATTTCTCTGCTGTCTTTCAATATTTTCAACTCAAATTTAGCATACAAGCTTTGTAGGACATCGTGAACATGTGTGGTAACTTTTATTATTTTCCGATTTCTCACATCGGAGATCTGGAATTGAGCTGGAATCATGACTTTCATTTTCGGGTTGTTGTTCGTGTTGGCACGACACGTTTCTACAATGTTATCTACAGATCCAACTGTGTGTCCTATAAGGCTGGTTCTTAGCTCATTTTGCAGGTATGGCTCTGTAGCTGTGCCTTTTCCATAAGGCCTTTTCTAATTGGTTAATTGGACCAGATCGATTGTTTTACATTGTTTTAAACATTGTTATTAAGCGCTAATCAGTAAATGCCAGCTGCAAGACGACTGAAGATTAAAGGGTTTGTTTCTGTATTGGTTTGAACAACCCGTAACTGATAATAACATTAAAACAAGCTAATCTAAACTGCATGGTACGCCAAAGTAGCACGAATTAGAAAACAAGAAAGAACTCGTTTGATGCTTAAGGTAAGGTTTAACTGATCCGATGTTAAAACAACTAAGGAACACAAATAAACTTTCCTGTAAGGTGTCAGCTACTGCAGTTTGCTATACTGTTTAGTCCACGTGAAACCGTACTACTGTGTCTAACCATTATACGCGTAAAAACAATTAAAGCCAGAGACCAAATTTCAAAATTGTTCATGCCCAAAAAAATAAAGAATAATGTAAGGCTACACACTCAACTACTTTCTTGGCTAAATATTGTTCAGTGTTCTTTAGTCAGGTTGTCTACATTCCGTTCGTCGCCCTACTGATGATACATATATCATTTTTTTAAGATTTTCAAGCAATTTACGAAGCATGGTATTTCATTATTGCTTTCCAGGACATTTCCATGTTTTCAAGAACTAGCACGAACGCTGAATGACCTGTAGAGCTGTGTTAAGCACACTAAGACGACTAGTTTTTAAACATTTCTCAGGGATGTCGTTTAGCCAAGTACAATGCACCAATCATTAGCTGATGCATCGTGTGCATAAGTAAAAATGGTAATAACATTTGAATACAGCAGCAATGTTTCATGTGGACTAAACAGTACAGCAACACTGCAGTATCGGACACTTTACAGGAAAGTTGATTTGTGTACCTTTGCTGTTTTGACTTCGGATCAATTAAACCTTACAAACGAGTTCGTTTTTGTTTTCTAATTAATAATTCGTCAGCAGTACTTTATAGAGTGGGAGTTGACGAGCAATGGAATAGTTAACACGGTTAATGCACTTTCGCCATAGGAAAAAAAAATGCTATTTATGGCAATGTTGTAAAAAGGTAAATGTCGGTTCACCAAGTTTATCAAAAAAGCAATCTTTAACTAAAAAAAAAAAAAACTTTGAAAACTCAAAAACGCGAATGATGCAGTCGTAAATTGCAGGAAGCCACTAAACGATATGAAATCGATAATGACACTAAGGTTGGTTCTGAAGGCAATCTATCTGTACTGTCCGTTACACACAAAAAAGAAAAGACTGAGAATGTGCGAATTGTATCTTTAATTAATCACCTTTCGTTACACTTTAAGGATG
This sequence comes from Lithobius niger, assembly GCA_023313725.1. Classification (NCBI taxonomy): domain Eukaryota; kingdom Metazoa; phylum Arthropoda; class Chilopoda; order Lithobiomorpha; family Lithobiidae; genus Lithobius; species Lithobius niger. Next base: position 26,831 of record JAHWFP010251600.1, read on the forward strand.
AAATCAATAGTGATGACAAACGAACAGCCGACATTTTTAAATTTTCCGTTTACAGAGAATTTGTACTGTCGAATTGGTTGAAGCCAAAACTGTTTTCGGTTCTCTCACTGTTTGTTTTGAGAATCTCCCACTACACTGAGTCTGGTCCCGGTAAGATTTTTTTCACTGGATATCAACGTCACTGAATAATGACTACATTATTATTATTATCAACTTTTAAAAATAGTCGCGCTATTACACCAGACGGGCCATCAGCCACTTTCTATAAACAGTTTGCGGCAAAATTAAGTTTACCACTTTCTCTAATCTTGAATAAGTCTCTATTTAAATGCGACAATCAAATGAAATAATCACCTTTGATTGTCGCATTTAAATAGAGACTTTTTCAAGATTAGAGAAAGTGGTAAACTGAACTTTGCCGCAAACTGTTTACAGAAAGTGGCTGATGGCCCGTCTGGTGTAATAGCGCGAGTAAGCCTATTAGCGCGTCGAGTAAGCCTATTAGCTGTAAAGGTAACAACGATGTTTTAATTTGTCGTGTGTTTTAACTAATTTTTGAACGCTGAATGTAATGGTGAAAACCGTTTGTCTCTATTCGGTACCGTTTTGGAGTTGAAAAAGGCGACGGACGGACGGACAAATTTGTTGCAATAGTCTTCTCAGCCATTTCGGCTGTACAGAAGACTAAAAAAAGAAAATACATTGCAACAAATTACTTTCGGTGCTTATGAGTCTCAATATGCACGCCATACAACCGTCCACACCTTTCCCTGGGTACCTCCCTACTCGGGGCGTCGGACGAAAGTCCAACTGGAAAATCGTCTAATGGGATAATTGTCTAATATCTGCCTAAATAAAAAAATCTGGATAATCATCTAAACGGAATATCGTATAATGGAATCGTATAATGGATAAACGTCTAACTGGACAATAATATACCTGGGGTTTCTGATGTTATATGTATAGCTGCAGCGAGCGCGGTAGCGCGATCGAGGTAGGGACATTAGACGATTTTTCATTATACGAATTTCGTGTTCGACGATTTTTCGTTGTATGGTATACTGTATACGTTTTATGCGATTTTCCAGTTAGACGATTACCACTTCCCACCCCCTACTCCACTGACCAAGTCAGTATCGGCATGAGTCCATGAAAAGTTCCGCAGTCATTTTCATAGACTCATGGTATCGGTCATTACCTATGGTTGCTGAATTATGAGTTAAGAAGGTATGACATCACACATTGAGCGAAATAAGCTTAGTCTTTCAAAGACGGCCGATGTATACGTCGGTGTGTAAAACTATGATGGACTGTCTCCAGTCGTGTGTAAATTTCCTTATCCTTTCAACAAAAGAACAGTATATTGGATATGACAAGGAATTCCATGGGGGGTGATTGTGGTGCGGCTCATCATTTCCACATTTTTTCCGGGGGTGGGGAGAGGAGGAAGGAACGAAAGTCGCAAAGGAGGAAAAAAACTATCTATGTTACCATGAATTGATTTTCCGATTGTGCCGTCGTCATATTTTTTCCGAAAAAGAAGAGAAGAAATCCCTTTTCCTTTTACATTCCAACCCCTTCAAGAGCCAGACAGCATTCAAGAAGTGAAAGAAATGAAATTAGCTGCGGATGTTAGTAATCTACCCCCAAAACAAAACTTGTTAAGGATCCCCGCCAAGCTTTTTCGGCCGTGTGAAGTCGTGATCCCACCAAGCTAATCCCACCGAGTAATAGGTCGAAGGTTAAATGAAATATATGGAAATTGCTTACTGCGCAACAATGACTTTTGTGTCGTCAGACGACCAAAGTCTCCGGTTCAAACAAGTTTCAGCGTTTTCTGTCGCATTGTTATTTAGCCTCAGATGGCTGAAAATAGCCAGACTACCTTTGCTATAAAGATACAACGTGCCTAGTGGTCGCCATGCTTATATATATATTTCATATGGATGTTATCGTTAATCTTGGCGGACGACACACTAGCGCGTGTCTTGACCAGGGCGTCATCAGTTACACAGTCGACAAAATGGAGCGAAGCGATTGCGAACAAACAGTGTTGCATTGGAGACAGCATCTTGTTTCTTTATCCATTTTCATTCGTAGCGCGTAACTGTATGGTGTTGGCAGAGGATAGCGACGAACGGTTTTCCGACTTTGGTTTTCCGCTTGGAGCCGATGGTCTTTGGGTCGATGCCCTTTTCGCGCTTCGAAGTACTGCTGAGCATATAGATGAGCAGCTCACACCATCTGTGCAGTTTGTCACATTAATTATTCCTTTACAACATGCCCAATTTCTAGTTTTCTTTCTTAAAACCACCTCTGAATGTAACGCTATCAGTGTACAAAATTTGGTGTTAATTGCTACAGTGGTTATTTCGTGATACGGATACAATGGTTGCAATGGCGTGGATTCACAAACGGAGCCCCGCTCCAATAAACGCGAAGAAACACAATGGAGATAATATTGTGAACAGCTAAGATTGACAAGTGAACAGCAATAATGACGGAAATTTCCCAGATACTACTACTTCTTTTCCTTGAGAGTAGTTCCTGTCTGGAACTCCCTCCCCGAAGCTGTAGTCACTGCTCGCAGTCCAAAACATTTTCGGTCAGTCATGTCAAAGCATTGCTTGAAACCATTCTTGAAACGTCCTGAATTTTTTTGGTAATTTCGTATTTAGATCTGTTCTTTTTGCTTTTGTAGCTTAGCTTTCCTGTGGCGCTTAGTCAAGGCTGGCTATTAGTGATCCTCGGATCCTTGCCAGTCCTGCTGCTCCTGCGGCAAAATATTATTATTATTATTATTATTCACGACGATGCATGAATTTTTTCGTCGTTATTAATTGCTACTCACTTGTCATCCTTAACTGTTCGCAATGGTAGCTCCATTACATTGTGTTTCTTCGTGTATTAATTTTTGTTTCAAGTAAACAAGCCCCCTTCATTAATGTTTCTCTTTATTAATGAGTTTTCTTTCTTTCCCCCTTTTCATGTAATCTAACAGAATGATGCCGAATAATATTTAATTCTCTTTGTATTCTCTTTCGAATAAACCTATTATTATTATTTAATTCTGCTGTGAAATTAAAAACTTCTAGAAAATATTGGCTAAATATTCTGACAGTCCTCCATTTGTACGTTTACTGAACTTTAATTAATTTTAGTAAAAATAGTTCCCAACTCCCCAGGTTACTGATTACCATACTAGGAACGATAGCTGTTTATACGTTGTACAACCTAAAGTTGATAAGGAAAGACTTCATCTGCAGTTACTAACTGGGCAGTACGTTTTGTAATTCTTTGCCCACATTTTTTTTTTAAATTAATTTCTTTGAGCCTTAAGTCAGCCGAAGCAACTTAATGCTTGTATGGCTGAACCGGCTCAATTTTGAACATTACCAGACTTTTATAGAAGAAGAAATATCTGGTAAATGAAGGTGCCAACCCGGGGATTCGATCCGGGAAACCTCCGATCATCGTAGGGGGCCGAAAGATTGTCCAGAATTGGCCAGAATAGTTCCCATAGCCGCTGAAGGAGCATGGTAGCCTCTCACGCTACCCTGGCCGGAAACATACTGATCTGATGTCATCGTTTAAGAAACATTTGTTTAAATGGTTACTTGATCAAAACCCAACTAATTTAGCAAACATGTTCAATATTGTGAGTTAACTTTTTCAAAATATAATTTTTTGTATCACGTCTAAAAAACTGTTGCTTTCCCCATTTCTATCGGCTATGTACGACTTTGCTATTCTTGTTTTCTATGGATTAATCACGGTTTTGTTCCCTCTTTGTACTTTTTACATTTTTTTTTTTTTTATAATTTTGTACAGTTTTTTAAGGATTTCTCGCAAGTAATCCTGCTTTTTGAATGTTCGAATTTCTTCTCAGTGTTTTTTCTGTATTTTGTTTTGCATTAAGTGTGCCTTTGACCCATACGCAGGCAACTGCTCTTTTAGCGTCTAGGATGTCACTTCATAACTGACTTTGTACAATGTATAGGGTGGTCCACAAAAAACAAGTGTCGATTCTTCATTTTCTAAGTCCAACTTTTCTAGTTAGCATCCCTCAGAACCAGGAAAGGACAGAAATCAAATTTAATGAAACGGGAAGATTTCTGTCCTCTCCTGGTTCTGAGGGGTGCTAACTAGAAAAGTTGGACTTAGAAAATATTGGGTCGTCAGTTTTTGTGGCCCACCCTGTATATTACATTGAAATTGAAATTGAATCAACGCAACTCAAAAGTGGCTGGGAGTGGGGAGGGTATAGGGGTCCTACACCTTGAAAAGTCGTTTTCAAACTCTGCCACCTCTCGGCTGAGTTGCTCAATATTTATTTACATTCTAAGGCTCAAAAGACAGTAAAAGTAAAACTAGAATTGTCCGTCTGCCAACTTTACTTCAGGTTGCTGAATTGTCGAAAGCGCCTCCCCCCTCCCCCACTTTTCCCCAGAAATACTGACTCTTTAATCTCCTCTAAAGAAAATAAAACGTTCGTTATCAAACTATCAATTTCGCCAATGGACAATGGCGTATGATCGGGTCTTAAAACGAGGTTCGAAGCCCGATATGGGCCATAAAAATACGCAGCCAAAACTAAACCGTGCGAGCGGGTTTGTACAGCCGAGTGGACCAATAAATTTATGTTGGAGTATTTCACGCCCTTTCCACGCGTTGGCTTTACTCCGCGGTTTTACGGAGTGAAATTTATTACAGCAGTCTTGTTTCGTATGTGTTACATTTATAGAGCTCTACGAAAGTTTAGAAACACGGGAGAAATAACTCGAATTCGAGGAAGGTGGGCGCATGAACGTTGGATGTTTTCGTGACAGTTTGTACGTCTTAAACAGAAAAATATCGTTCAAGTTTGTTGAAGCCTAAACTTAGAACGCTATAAAAGTTAATTAAGTGGTTCTCAAGAGCGCACGCATGGTTTTTTTTTTCTTGGCGCATGAAACGTTTTTTATGCCATTGTCTAAAAAAAAAATTCCGATCGCGCGTAAGAATTTTCACCAAACATTTCCTGGAGCCGATGACCTCATCAGCTCTTTGCTCCATTCACATAATCGCCTCGAAACGATTAGTAATCGAAGGTTTCGGCCAATAAGCTTATAGTTTGTTATTAGGCCCAATCGGCAGATGTCAAGTGGAAGATGTCAAGTGGTGGCATCATGAAAGTTTGAGGGAGGAAACCGGAGTACCCGGAGGAAAACCTCGTCCAGCGGGCGGGAGAAACAACGGGTGAAAAACCCGTACATATACACTTCCTTTCACCAGAATCGAACCCGGGTCTGTCGGAAGCCAGTGATGTACAGCTGGGACCAGGACTAAGTTACTTCCGGTGCTGGCGATCTGTGGAATTATGACGTCACAGACGCGGTCCGGATATAGCTAAAGTTAACATTGCTATACCTCAGTAATGACCGCGTCTGTGACACCATAGTTAGAACAGCCGTTCCCAGCTCGCATCGCAGTACTGGTTCTTCTTGTCTAAATATCGTTCTTCTTTGCTGAAACGCACGTTTTAAAAGGCTCTTTTCCACCTTTTCAACTCCTAGATGCAGCGCCATAGAGTCTTCGAGGAATATGAAGAAAATAACGGTAAATTAAAAAAAAAAAGGAACAGCACTTCACAGCAGCGCCGCGAATTTTCATAACTAAAACGAAATCACGTGACCCACATCAGCCTATCGAATCTGACGCCCCAATGCTCGCAGCTACCTGTTCACACTGTCAATCTAAGGCATGTCACAACTGAAAACTTGGACTTACAGAATGACCTTTATCAAATGTGAAAACTTTTGTACGCTGATCCTGGCTTTAAAACATAGATAGTGTACGTCACAACAAAATGAAAGCTGCCGATTTTGGTTGTTTTTTTTTTTTTGGTGGGGGGGAGGAAACCAGCGCTCGCATCTGAAAAATCACGAATCAATTTTTTCAGTACTACTCCTGAGAACCACTTAATTAATTTTTAGCGGCCGTAATTTTAAAAACTCTCTTCCACCCCCCCCCCTCTCTTTAACAATAGTGTGTCGTCCATTTTACGCAGCACTGACATGCAAAGTTTAGTCTTTGCAACTGTTTTTTTTTTTTTTTTTTTGCGTGCTGCGGCATTGGAAAATTCACACCGCTAAATATAAGGCGTTAATGAGGTGGGTTTGGCGTCCCCACAACCCGAAACATTTCTAGTGCACACGTGCAACGACGGCGAAAGCTAAATAAAAATCACTCAATTAGTGAAGCTCTGATGAACAAGCCAGGTTGTTCATTAACTGGACCCGAATATAATTATCACTCACGCTCTCTGAAACTTCCCTTTTGCCTCCCCCCCCCCACCCGACCCCCCCGCCCCAAACCACCGCTCTTGCCCTTCCGTCTTTGTCCTAACGTTTCACACGAAAAAAAAAAAAAACCACGCCCTGGCGTTTTGATAACATAACCCGGATGAGGGCCACGTTGTTAAAAATTCAACATTACAGCTGTTTCGTTCCCAAACGAGAGTTTTTATTATTTCTTTTTATTTTATTTTTTATTTTTAGATTTTCAATTGCTTGACTCTGACCAGCACGAAAGCCCCCCCAACTTTTCCGTAGTATAACACGCGTTACATTTACGAACGCTTCGTTGCTGCTAAACGCACGCTCGCGTGCTGTTTTAGCACGGCACGGCTGGCTGATTTTCGCGCACTGCTAATCTAATGCACTGTGTTCTGGATGTACGGTCTAGTTGCTATAGTTAGAGATGGGTGGTGCCTGCAGATACGTTAGAATATGGGGAGAAAAAAAAAACGTGAAACGAAAAAAAGGGGAGCGGCGACGACTGCTCTTAAAATATAACGAATGGGTTAGTCTTGTGGGCCAGTATTCTGAGAGCGGCAAAGAAAAACGAATATTATATGTAGACGAGAGAATAGCCAAATTCGCTCCTTTGAGGGATAAGTTACTTCCGGTGCTGGCGATCTGTGGAATTACGACGTCGCAGGCGCGGGCCGGATATAGCTAAAGTTAACATTGCTACCTCAGTAAGCACCGCGTCTGTGAAATCATAGCAGTTAGAACAGCCGTTCCCAGCTCGCATCGCAGTAGGCCTACTGGTTCTTCTTGTCTAAATATCGTTCTTCTTTGCTGAAACGCACCTTAAAGGCTCCTTTTCATCTTTTCAACTCCAAGATGCAGCACCGTAGAATCTTCGAGCAATATAAAGAAACTAACGGTAAATTAAAAAAAAGGAACAGCAGTTCACAGCAGCGCCGCGAATTTTCATATCTAAAACGAAATCACGTGACCCACATCTGCCTATTGGATGTCGGAGAATCTGGAACGTGGATGCTGTGTTTAGAATGTGAAAGCGCTATCGAAATAGTGAACCGGCTCCTTTAACCCTTAAAGGTGCCTATAGAGTAGTGACATTTGCCGCCATATTGGCACCAAATTGGTACCAGTATGGGTTTTGGAGGGCATAACTACAAGGTGCACTACATAAAAATGGAGGGAAAAACAACGGAAGAGCGGATTTCTTAGGCTTAAAATAACGTTGTTTTCTCTAACGACAAAAATCGCGCGTTTTAGGCCTAAGAAATCACTCTTCACAGCATCGGCTTCAGTATGACGCCCTTCTGTTTCTCTCTGCAGTGCCCCTTGCAGCTAACCCATTAAGGCTCCAGCATAGAGTTATATACAATAATACTACGTCGTGTCACTGCTCTATTCACCAAATGACAGGCTGCAGAATCTAGTGCCGTCTATCATTATTTAGTTCTATGTAGCTATTGATTTCTTTTTGCGCAATAACTAGCCACGTGCCTCCTTAATTATTGAATGTAAAGTTGGTGCGTCCACGTGCACCAGGGAGCAAGTGGTCAAGGTTGACGATATCACTGTCACTAGATGCCGCTTATCTAGCGGTTCAAAATCTGCGTTTAAAAACGGTCCATGTACAGAAAAAAGCGCCGATGATGTCGTTAGGCCTAACTTTTACCGATGCTTCCTGTTGCACGTGGACGTACCAACTTTACACTCAATAATTAAGGCGGCACGTGGCTAGTTTGTTTCATAAAAAGAAATGCGTGTGTTCCTTCACTTGTTGAAAGTAAGGGTTAGACAGAACTAGATAGCGCAAATGGCTAGAGATGCTATACAGCCTGTCATTTGGTAACAATCCCCCC
>JAHWFP010251600.1:39369-50007 GCA_023313725.1 Lithobius niger
GTAAAAAAGAAGCCTCCTGCCAGGCAAATGAGAAGGCCACAAGTTCACACATGTTTTAGCATGTCTGTACTCATGATTTGTTGGTTTATTTGTCTAGGTGATCAAGGCAACAATAAATTTGCCGAAAATTTTATGAATTCGCATTGTATGAACTTGTGGCCTTCTCATTTGCCTGGCAGGAGGCTTCTTTTTTACCAATTCTCACTGTGCCGCAAAATAATTGCTTGATTCAAACAGTTTGCATTAAAGCCAGTAGCCAGTATCCGCCCCGGTAGCGCAGTGGTTAGAGTACCTGGCCTAGTCAGCAGTAAGTCCTTGGTTCGGGCCCAGAGGCAGAAAGGGGTGCGACGTGTGACTATGTCGCAGATAATTTGGCATAGTTGCAAACAAAAGTGCCGTTTTGAGCAAATTTCTTTCATTTCGCCAATTTTTGACCGATTTGGACATTCCAATACACTATTTTAATCGTCTCGACGAGACCTTTCCGTTGGTGGAAGAGCCAGGTCAATAGGATAAAGCAATGAAAAGTTATTCAGTAAAAATCAATAAATATGTAATAACCATACGAAAAAAAAACAGATTAGCTGCAGATATTTTTTTCTGGATAATTGGTGTCGCAGACAGTGGTAGAAAATTCTGCTTCTGGGGGTTCGAGTCCCAGTCGGGGCAGTTGTCTTTTCTTTCTTTCTCAGACTATAGTGTATCGTGTATCCTCACAAGGCCAGTCTTTAACACAGACTGCTTGCTTCGTTTACCCTTTACCTTGTCATTTATTTTTTTTTTATTTTAGTCTTTTAGTCTTTTAGTCTTCTGTACTTCTGTACAGCCGAAAAGGCTGAAAAGACTATTGCAACAACGTTGTCCGTCTGCCCACCACCTTTTTCAACTTCAGAACACGTTAACAGATAAAGAGAAACGGTTTTCACCATTAGATCCAGCGACCAGAAATTAGCTTAAAGACATGGCAAAGTAAATCATCATTGCTTCCTTACAGCTAATAGACTTTCTCAGTGTAACTCAGTGAAATAATAACATTTAATCGGCACATTTAAACACTACAACAAGACATATCACCGTGAAAACAAAAGGATTTCGTTAATGACACACATTACATTCATTTTAAATAATCTCGACACTGTGTTGCGTGGATGAATATAGGCCTACTCTCGAACTAAATTCTCCGTTACCTTACAAAGTTAAAACGGCAGATAAAAAAAAATAGGCATTAAATCACGTTGCCAGGTTAATGTCAAGTCTCCGCATCGTGTTGCATAAATGAACAAGCCTACTCTCGAACCCAAGTCTCCGTTAGCTGCTACTTGCGAAATTGTATACGGCAGGTAAAAATTAGGCCTAAAAGCTGACAATTACGCCAACACATTTTTAACCGGTAGTTGTGATCGTTACTCCTTTTAGATTATATGATAGAGAGCGCTGTTGCAGGGCGTGATAGAGGTGTGCGCCTCAACTTTTTCGAAAGTGGCGGAAATGTGCAGAAGACCGTCTGCAGCATCTTCTTAAATATCGAGATTAATTTGGTCAGGAAGCATTCCACATTTTGTCTAGCAAGAGATCGTTGTCTGCTCTTCTCCGTACCGCGCTTCGAAACGCGAACGAAAATACCATGACGCCATCTAGCGGCGGTGATGTTGTTAACCTTTTTAGCTTGCTCCCAGGTGCACGACGACGTACCAAATTTTCACACAATAATTAACGAAGTCGTGGCTTGTTTGTTTCATTAAAAGAAATGCCGTTGTGTATTCCTTCGCTTGGTGCAAGCAAGTGCTACAGTACCTTCCTAAAGCACCGAACAGAGCGAACAGAACGCACCACTGTTCGAGACAGTTTTGCTCCAAACTTGACGTCGCGCGTGCGCAGTGATGTTGCGTCATCCGTTCAGTATCTTCCTGAACTACAATACAGCTCAACAAGCTCAGCAGAGTATTCGATACGTCATACCTTCACCGCGACCAAACCTGGCTAATAGATGTGACCAGGCGAAAGAAATGCCAAATTGCGAACCATCTCAGGGAGGTGGTTTGCTGGGATGGAGGTTTGAGCATGCGCGAGGTAACAGTTTTGATGAAACAGATTCATCGTTGACGATGTTGACGTCAATCAAGCCGCGTCAACACGGATATTAGCAGGGAATGAGCCAAACTGTCGTCAACAGTGGTGTGTTTGGTTCGCTCTGGTTGGTCGTTTAGGAAGATACCGTTAGATAGTGCTAGATGTTGACATAGTCTGCCTACTTTCAATCGGTGATAGTGCCACTTTAAACATTTGCCAACACGCGCAGTTTCTCCAAGTAGGCAATGGATTTTTTCCGCAGGTTTTGTGTTTAGGTGTGCTCAAAATGCCAGGGATGATAAATACACAATTATTCTGCGCTTTATCCCCTTTAACCAGAGTGGACTTAATTTGAAATTCCTTATGTTACGTTTAGTTGGGATTTATCAGCGACGAACAAAACATTTTGTTATCACTTAAGCTATAGGGGGCTTTCTTTATTCGGCTATGGCTTGTCGCATTTAATTATAACGTCTTTTATTTAAAATTTGACGGCTAACAGATAGCGCCGGGACAATTTATGTTTTGCGGTTAGCAACGGACGCCTTTTTACGGCAGGTTTTTCAAATTTTTTTTTTGTAAGTGACATGATTTATGTTTCGTCCCTCGTTAATCTTGAAGGAATTTTAGCGATTTTTAGCAGGCCGTGCGTGGTATGGTTCGCTGTATACGTCACCCTTGCTCGAGGGAGCCGTTAAGGCTTTTAACATTGTAATTTTTGCAGACTTATCTAGACACACGCTAGTAAGTAGCCGCCAAGTAGATAAGATTTAATTGGTGTCGTAGCTTAATAATTTAATTGTTGTCAGATGGCGGCTCACTAGCAGACTTTCTTTGAATTGAAGACGGATTGCCAAAGGCTCAACAAGAGTTGAATAAATACAGATGCAGACCTATTTACGTTGCCTTTTGGACTTTCGTGTTAGACTGCCTGAGCGGGGAATCGAAACCCACGACCTTTGAAACCATGGCCGAGGTTTTGCCGCTGAACCATACGACACGGCCGTTTTGAAAGTAGTAATATCATTCAACCAGGGAAAGGCCGCCAAGGTTAATCGTATTATCCAAATTAATCGCACCGAATAACTTTTTTACTTTGGACGTTAAATGAAAACTTGAGTAATAATCCATGAAAAATCATTTTTCAGCTAGCTAGTAATTTCAGCTAACTTAAAACACTCCTTTTGTCGTTACGGTTCGGAAAATCACAACGAAAAACGTGGGCAAACGCATATTTATTTTTAAAAAAGAATTATTAAACATGTTAAAACGCTACTCACAGCCACGCTGACAACGCATCCATTCTGTGAAAAGACAGCGCAACAAGAAAACCTGATTTCGACTAGAACATCATTTAGAGGAAATTATCTCTGGTCGGGACAAGTTTTTGGTTGGGGTTTTATTTCCATACCAATATTTCTTTATAGTATGAAACACCGTCCGCAGGGGCACTATTATATACATCGAGAATTTGTGTAATCAGAAATAATATGACGCGAGCATATGTGAAACAAGGAACAAATTATGCCACTTCCTTGCTCCACAAATGCTTGCGTCCGACTATTTCCCCAGAAAAAAAATGACAGATGAAGATAACACGTTGTGACGTTCACATTCTTATGAAAGTTGTGATATCCACCCAAAACCGAAACTGGTAAAAGAGAAGCCGCCAAGTTTCCATAAAGGGTCGGTCTTTGAAAGTAGTGATATCATTAACCAGTGAAAGGCCGCCAAGGGTAATTTTATTAGCCAAGTTAATCACACCGAATAATGCTTTGGACGTTAAATTAAGAAAATGAACATTGCTACCGCGAGTAGCAATATTCTAGTTTTCATTTAACTTTCGAACTATTAGTCGATGCGATTAACTTGGCTAATAGGATTAACCTTGGCAGCCTGTCACTGGTTGAATGAGATCTCTACCTTCACAGGCCGACCCTTTTGGAAACTTGGCGGCTTCTCTTTTGCCAGTTTGGCTTTTGGTTGATATAATCCCGCACAACTAACAAAATTAGTTAGCACCTCGGCCATTCAGAACCGTATGTGGATTGTAAGCATTTAATTTAGAAGGAATTCTGTTATGAAAGGGCGCCAACTAGCAAAGGAGGCTCATTAATAGACTTCGAAACTCCCCATCTGTCTGCCTACCATGGTCAGTTAGTTATCTTGCCCGATCCACAAAGATTTCAGAGGTGTAAACAATATGGCCGCCACGAAGCGACGTTGCCGAGGGCGTTTCTACGCGACGGAGGATTGGTCTTCGTTACATCCAGAGCCATCAACAATGCTACGCAAAAAAAGCGATACAAATAGTGGCACGACAGGCGTGGTTAGTGGAACTTTGGAAACTTCGTCGCTATCTTCGCAAGTTTGCCAATTCGGCGCTTGTTCAGCTTTTGATTGTAATCGCTTTTTTGGCGTATTTTGTTACGACCTTTACTTAACTTTAACTTTTTTTTTAAATGTCAATGCGTCCTTTCGGGCATTTTATGACATGGCCTAGTAAGGGTAAAAAATTACAAAGTTAACAAATAACAAATGTAATTAAATACATTAGTGGTATAAATTCTGAAAACCAATTCAAACAGCAACACGACACATGGTCCAATTTGATTGGTTACTGTAGGAAGCGCTGTAACACGGTTTTGTTCATAGGCTACGTCATCTACTGGTAGCTAATCGCGGTTTTCAAAATACCAATTTTTATTTTACGTTTATTTGTGTGACACATTTTTTTAAGCTTTAAAATTATTTTTAAAGTTTAAAGTTTTTTTTTTTTAATTTAGCACTCTGCCACTTACGTAGGCCTATTTCTGTGCGCTTAGAATAAATAGCGACACGTTCGTATATCCTGAAAGAGTTTCAAGGGGAAAAAAACGCTAGCTTCTCAGTTGGCATTCATTTGGGCTGTATACTCCGTACGCGATTTGTAAACTGGGCGTGGCTCGTGAGCAGCTTGATTATAGCGTACATTTTCACGGAGTCGGTGTGCCTTATGGCTATCTATAGACCGCACCAAGGCTTGTCTGTGCGCGATAATGGTTTTGTTATTTGATGAACATTTTTTTAATGTCGACTTTTTTTTATTATTACAGGTCTTCTCCATCAATAGGGAATCGGGGGGAATCGAAGACAAATAAAAAATACTTGGGGGGAGGTGGGGGGTATAAGATAAATTTCAGGCTGCATTCCAAAAAAAGAAAATACTCAGTTTTTTTCTTACCGAATCTCATTTTAGCCTCGGTTTTCTTTCCACTTACTGTCATAATTTCCGACTCAGGCCCTTTCAGCAGTGGAGTAAATAAGCATGGTGGGGTAAAAGCCCCCCCCCCCTCCCCCCCCAAATCCAAGCTGTGGGGTGGAACTCTCAGGAGTATTGTGTGTGTTTAGTGTTTCGTTAAAGCATTCGCCACTGCCTTTTGGGTATTTCTCCCCCCCCCCCCTTGATCTTTGGGTCAGACGGTAAAAATTAAAATTAAAATACCTAGGTTTTAAGTTTTAATTCATTGTGGAGCTAAAAAAAAAGTTAAGGAAGGAAGTGTGTTTTACTGTGAATGTTGTAACAATTTATTTGTGAAACAGTACAAATTTCAGATCTTTTCATTTTTGATGGTTGTGAAAACAACCGTTTGCTTAGCTCTGAAAAGAGCTGTTTATTCACAGCCGAGCTAGTTGGCTGCAGAAAGTGCGGGGAAAGTCCAGTTCGGAAAAGAAGCATGCCATCTTTAACAAAACCATCCTGGCTGCCGGTGTGTAGCAAAATGAGTCTTCGGACCTTTCCGATCGGAATTATAAGGCGACCATTCAAGCCGTCACTTGTGCTGTCAGCTGTGACTCCGGTGCGCCTTTTCTTTAGCTGCCCGTTCGCGCCCTGATGCTCATTCACCTCATTCACCCAAGTTTCATCCAAATAAATAAATTCTGTAAATGAGACGGATTACTTCTTAACTGTCGTACCTGACGTAAAAATCTGCGGCGCTAGGCAAAAATTTCTGGACACTTTTATGTAAAATTTCTGTTGTTGCATTTTGCGTATTTCATCCCAAGTTTCTTTTTCATGATTAAATGCCACGGAAGTTCTCATCTTTAAATCCAATCTTCGATTTGAACTTGGCCAAAACATTATCAAGATTTGGATAATTACCTTCTCGGTGAATTTCAGTTATTGCTGCTCGAGCGGCTGACAGTTGAAAGTCGTCCAAGCTTGTTACCGTTGGCGCCTTTGGCCGTTATTTCGCTGCCGTCATGAACCGCGGAACTGTAGCGTCTGCTGCGGCTGGAGTGGCACTTGTTTCGGCGAGTAGTTGCGCGCCTTCGTTAACTATTTGTTTAACACAACTTAAAGAAACCTTTGTTGCATCCGAAGTTTCTTGGTAAACGGCTTTCTTGCTCTTTGTTGGTTCCTTGCTTCGCAGATAATAATAAACATTCCAAATAATTTCCCTAGTTGGCTGTGAATCATTTTACTTCTTTTCCCGATTGAAGAAGCGTTAATAGACGCCATTTTGTGACTGCTGTACTGGCGGTGTTTTTTACCCATGATGCTAGTCCTGGTGTTGTACTGGAGTGAACAATCGATATTTTTCTTAAGCCACGCCCAGTTTACAAATCGCGTACGAATTATAGCTATAGCACCCTCGGCTCACAAAAAGCGGCAACGGAGCAAATCAATTGAAATAGTGGAGCTTTTTGGCAGCCATATTGCCCAATCTAGTCGCGTATGCTAGTTTTCACCCGAGATTTGGACGGTACTGTTGCACTACCATGGTTGGATGGAGATCAGTTTCGATTGTGAATAACTTTCGGTTATCAGACACGGACGAACTGTACTTAAAATCTAATTTACGCATAGTATATCACTGTATATCTACATGGTCGTTGCTTTTCGGTCGTTGCTTTTCGGCTGCCATTTCTGCCTCTTTTGAGGGGAGAAATTGGTGGTTTTTATCCGTTTTAAATAACTGTTTTATTCTTTTAAACGTAGGATGACTTAGTGGCTTTTGCCTTGCTTTAATTTTAGTGCTAACCTGATGACGAAAAATTGAAAATTTTCGAAACGTTGTTTGTGTTTTTATGTAGCACTGCTTGGTTTGCCTTCACATAATCTATTACCGTGCTTTTTACTCCATCGCTCATCTAGTAACAGTGATATCGTTAATCTTGGCCGCTTGCACTCTGGTGCACGTGGACGCAACGACTTTACATTCAATAAATAAGGAGGCACGCGGCTATTTTGCTGCGTCAGAAGACATTTCTTTGCGCATTCCTTCGCTTGTTGAAATCAAGTGCTACATATAACTAATTGGTAGAGGGTGCTAGATGGTGCAACCTGTCATTCGGTGAAGAGGAACCTTTAAATGACGATGGCAGAGCAACGTAACGCAAGTTGCTCTTGATTGGGATTGATACATTTTCCTTAACTTGATTGCGTTTCGCAATCGCATTTGGTTCTCTGAATAAATCATTCATCTCCTCAAACCGTTAATACCAGTCCGCCCTGTGGCCTAATCATGATTTCCTAATTCGATGATCCGTTACAATTTCAAATACTGCGGTCTGACGCTTACGTTTGAAGTGGTAAACATGTTTCGTATAATTTGCACGTTATATGGCTTGCGGTCCTGCGATTGCAAGGTTTCAATTACGAAATCATCAATTTATATGTTTTCTCACCAAATAAGTAAAGATTACGACCTTAAAACATTTATTTTTAGGCTCCAAGGGCGGATCCAACGGAGGGACCCATGGGGCTGCGGCCCCTTCCAAAGCAATTAATTTAGGAAAAAAAAACTGCCTACATTGTTGAAAAAACGCAGTTAAATTAAGACCACAAATGCATGAAAACGCAGAAAAAACACCTTGCGTCCCCCTCCAAGACTTTGTTTTGGATCCGCCTATGTTTTTAGCAGAGTTGAATCCATAGAATTATACATAGTTTAAAGACACAATCGTTCTTGACTTGTAGTTGAATTCTCTTCCCTGCAGGGTATGTTGTTTTCATACATTATGATTGTGTAACTATTTTTTTTAATGTAGTTTTTTTCGACCTAAACTGTTCCCAGTTTACATCGTACCAACTGAAGAGAAAAATTTATTTTTAAAAAGCATTAGAGCTCGTATCCCCATCGAACTCACAGCTGTGAAGGTACAGAAATAAAAACGGATTAGAGTTCACTTGAACGAAACAAACTTCCTTGAATTCCAGTTCCAGGAAACAAGGATTGATTTTACTCACTGGTGATGTCAGAAAGTGAACGCTATTTTTTTTTGTTTGTTGTTGAAATGCGTGCGATTATTGGTTTCTGTTTTAGTTCTTTCGTGAAAGTGATTTATATGTTCATTTTTTGTGTATCTTTTATTTCTCAACGTTGTGTGTATTTTGTATATTTTTGTTATATATGGCAAATTTTTTTCCCCTTTAGACTCGTTCGTCATCAGCAACCTCTTAAAAAAAAAAACAAGAAAACAATAACAAATTGTTAGAAAGGTATCAAAAACTCGCATAACAACGTTACAAGTGCGACACTCACCCAAACAATAACGAGCGGTATTGAGGGGTGTTAAGGGGACTGAGGTTGTAAAATTTTTATATTTATTATTTGTTACGAAGGCTTCAAGTTGTCCGACCGACCTGTGTTTTTCTTTTGACAACGCCCTTCGCCAAATCTTCCTTTCTATCTTTTTTTAATGTTTGGAGAAAAAATGTTTAGTAAGGGGGAGAGGTACACCAGGAGATTCGAACCGAGAAACGTCCTATAATCGCAGGGAGCATGGGGGGGGGGGGGGCAAATTGATGCTTAATGGCGCGTCGACAGAGCATGGGGCACATCCGAGATATTGTCCAGAATAAATACCATACTTGTGGCGCAGCGTATAAACCTTCAGCAAGAAACTTTAAAAATAATGTAGAAAGAGGCCTCTTGACTGGTAAGAAACCTCACAAAAGCACACAAATTCACATAAAATTTTCATTTTCGACTATAATGTTTGGACTTGGTCATCGACAATCACACGACTACACTAATGAGCGTGTATAAACACAAACTAGTGATGAAAATGGTACCTAAAAATACTTGAATAAAGAAATAAAAAAATGTACACAAAATGAAAGGAACGATGAGCTGCCATGTGCCGCCATGTTGTAAATGATCCGCCATGTTGTAAATGATGTCAAATTCCAACTAAATTATGTCGAAGAGCAATTCTTGTAGTTACAAGTTACATTTAAATTTACTCAAAGCTACGTGATTAGATTCGAACAACGCCGCCGTTCTGTAATTACGTTAGCCTTTATTTCGATTTCTAGTGCACTGGGTAGTAGTGGGTACAGTATTAATTTTGCATCTAGCCTGAACTGTTGTTAACGTCAATACTTTACCGGCAATGCAATGTTTCGCATTGAAAATTCGCGTATCAAGTGTCATGAGCGACACGAGTTACTTCCATTAATTCAATTCTACAGCTGCAGCAGTCCGTTTTACAGTGTGTTCGTAGCGCGACTTGTGGCAGAATCGAAGGTTAAGCGGATTACTCGTCAAATCTCTATGGTCTAGCCTTTATAAATACTAGGAAATCATGCTTCTGAAACTCGTGATTTGTCCAGCCGGACACAGAGAGAAAGTGCATGCACCGAGAAACCCGGCAAGTGACCGCAACACAACGCCATTCACTACGTTTACATGACCACTTCGAAGCGCTTCAGAGCGATGCGCATCGCGTCCGTGTCGCCTCCGTGGGTCTTGTAAACACCCGTTCGTGTCGCTTTCTCTGTTCGTGGCGCTTTCCCCAAATGCGCTTCACGGAGGTGGCATCGTCTTTGTGCATGTAAACACTCGCAATCGCATTGAGCCGTTGGAAAAAGCATGGTAAAGATGGCGGACACAGTTACCGCACCCACGTAGTTTGTTTGTGCTGGTGCCACTTGAATTTTAGATAAATAAACTGAAAATGAGTGTGCATGACTAGGAAGACCACTTAGTTTTGGTTACATTTGGTTACTTGCGTCTAAGCTGACCTAGTTTACTACATGCAGGGGGTAGACCAGCGTGGCACTTGCTCACTCTTCGCCAACGGGAGGGCAGGAAGAAAGGGTTTTCTGATCGCACTGGTAGCGGATTGGCCCTAATCGCCGTTTTTTGCCGTTTTTTGATGCCGTTTTTGGTGCCGTTTTTTTTGATGCGCATTTCAAAGCGCATCGCTAAAATGCGCTATCTTGTGGCCATGTAAACGTAGTGAGTGATAGAGATAGTACGGCGTTAATCTATACAAATTACTCACAAACACTAAAACGTCCGCTCACGAATTTCTGTTTGAGCCTGAATCAACGTCATTCATGCCTAAACTGGCTAGTCATTTCAGGCATCTTTTCTGTCTCAGTATGTAATACATGGAACCAGGGGCGTACTAGGGCAACTTTTTGGGGGAGGTGAGGAGGGGGGGGGGGTGGTTGATTTTTTTGACAAACATTTTGTTCAAAAATAATTGAGTTTTTGCCCAATACAACTTGAGCCCCTCCCTCCCCGGCCTGGTAGTAGTGTTACGCTGTAGAGGATAAATCAGGAAGGCTAC
>JAHWFP010251600.1:50407-97375 GCA_023313725.1 Lithobius niger
ACCGAATAATACTTTGGACGTTAAATGAAAACTTGAACATTGCTACCCAAAGTAGCAATGTTCAAGTTTTCATTTAACGTCCAAAGTATTATTCGGTGCGATTAAGTTGGCGATTGTTTTGGTGTATTGATATCACTCCTTTGAAGGGCTGAACCATTCGGAACTTGGCGGCCCCTTTTACCAGTTTTGGTTTTTGATATGATATCAGTCCTTTTTTTTTTAATTGTGTATGAGACTCAACTCTGCTACCGTGCAGATGTGTAATAAAGTGGCACGTCAACAAGAAATTGGTTTTCCACAATATACTACCTTTTGCCTATAGGCCGAACCATTCTCAACTTGGTCACCTCTTTATAGGTTTTTGGTTTGGTTTTAATTTTGTTGTTATTTGTTTTATTTCGTCAGTTTTGGTGTGTTGATATCACTCCTTTGAAGGGCCGAACCACTCTCAACTTGGTGGCCTCTTCACCAGGTTTTGGCTTTGTTTATTTTGCTTTGTTTTTAGAGTTGGTTTATTTTTCGTGAACTGGACGTGAATACAATTTCTTTGGCAACGTTGTTTAGATTTATCGTGCTACACTAATGGCTGTAACTATATCTTATCTGCAAAAAGTGCTGAAACTTCTCAATCTAGGCATGCACGTCAGTACACGTTATCATTGTTCGAACTTTGGCTGTCCAATGAGAGACGATGCCGACAATACTACCAATGGTTATAACAATATTTTCGTACTTACGCGCCATCCCACGCCATCCTCGTTACACCCGTAGGCTCCAAACCATAAAAGGTACGCAGTTCGTATCGTACTGCAGCCATTCGTCCAATTTCATAGCTGGAAGCCTTCCCGTTATCTCGGTATCGATGAATAATCACCCTATGGAAATTAACATGGGGATGAGCGGACTAGAATTAGCTAGCTAGCTAGTAGCTAGTTATTAGCTAGCTAGCTAGTGGCTAGTTATTAGCTTGCTAGTTACTCATTTGCAACGTTATTGAGGTCAGATTTTGCATTGAAAGCGGCTTAGCCGGCTCTCCTACACGAGTTAATTTTTGTCAGGTGAGTCATTGCTCTTGATTTCAACACAATTTAAGCGTTTGTACCGCATTATTATTTTTATCCAAGTACCTGAAATGTGCTCAACTCTGCTTCAGGATATTAGACACTGACGCTATGGCGTCGCGCTACAATGGTTTACAACCTCGACAATTGAATTGATGTGATGTTTGTTGTGATGATTGTTGCCTAACTTGGCGCGACACACTAGCGTGTGTCGAGATAAACACAAACACCCAAAGGTTTAAATTAAATGTTTTAAATTCGTTACCTTGACTGTTACCGTTGGTGATTTTTAAATCTATCCCTTGATATTAACTGCAAGCTCAAACCCTTTCAAAAATATGATCTTTGAATTCAAGAAACATACTATTTTTAACAGCCTCATGTTCAATATTGTGATGAATAATGACGAAACAATTTTCGCAGGTGGCAAAGATTTTTAAAACTGAAAAAGACAAATGTGCTAGAGTTTTAACATGAAGGCGGTCTTGTAAACTAATATTTTTTAATTTGGCCGAATGTTTCAGAGGAAAAATACACATAGCCAACTGTACTACGCTGAGCAACGTGGAGAACGACGCTATATAACGTTTTTAACGACAAAAGTCTCCGCTCTTCTTTGCCCTGATGAATTTTTACGATAATTTTACTGCCGTTAAATTGTATTTTAACCTGTTTTACATTGCTGTTTTACGGGAAATGTAATTAACGTTACCCTGTCTTTTATGGCTTTTAAAATAAAAGCATGCGTACTTTACATTTCATTTTAAAATTATTTTTAAGACTTACAAGTTATTATTTCTTGTTTGCCTTTGCGTAAGTGCTGTGTTTGTGGTTCTTTTAAA
Organism: Lithobius niger; assembly: GCA_023313725.1. Classification (NCBI taxonomy): domain Eukaryota; kingdom Metazoa; phylum Arthropoda; class Chilopoda; order Lithobiomorpha; family Lithobiidae; genus Lithobius; species Lithobius niger. Next base: position 52,311 of record JAHWFP010251600.1, read on the forward strand.
TGCGGCCCCGGGCGGCTCTTTTCTAAAAGGTTCCAAAACATCGTTGCCAGACGCCGGAAGTAGAGTTGGCAAAGTAGCAAAGTCTGCTTCAGTTTAAAAAAAAAAAATTTCTTCAAAATGAGAAACAATGTGGGTGGGTACTGCAAATAAAGCTGTTACGAAAAAAAATACCGCTAATGCGGCCAAATTTAAAACTTGTCCTGTATGCTTGTGGTCTAGCTCACTGAAACGTGTGGTTTGCGTTAAAATGACTGGAAATTGTTGAATGAAAATGTTGAATTAGCATTAAAAAAAAACCGTTTAAGCCTATAATACGGATGCAAGCGTTAAAAAAAAACATAATGCTCTAAAAGAACGGAAACAAAGAGGAAAAAAAGCACCAGATGAGTGATGAAGAAATAACACGCGGCTACAGCGACTACCTAGTCGCATCCGGTCTTCTGTACAGTTTTGCCACCACCAATAGTGAGGCACACTTCTCTATCACGCATTGCAACAGCTATCTCTATTATATTATCTAAAAACAGCAACCATCAGAATTGCCCGTTAAAAATGTACCATGTTATTTAACTAACTTTTGACACTGAATCGAACGTTGTAAACAGTGGTCGTCAATTTCTGGTACCGTTGCGAAGTTGAAAAAAGCGACGGACGGACAAAGTCGTTGCAATAGTCTTCTCAGCCGGTATGGCTGTACAGAAGACTAAAAAGCCAACAAGGTGTACATGTGACAACAGTAAAAATGTGACGTTTCGAGTTAGAGTAAGACCCGTTATCAAGCAAAAATTATTTTAGCCAAAGGAGCTACAGTCAATACATAAAAAAAAAACTACACTGAGGGTATAACTCACAAATCAACAATAAAAGCTTAAGGAAAAACATAAAACAATTTAAAATACGAACCTAGGTCAGAGCAGAACCTGATAATAGTGGCCCAGACAAACTCCCTGCGGGACAGATCGTAAGTGCTGGGACTAGTTTCTGCACTGTTATATAGGAGAAGCCCCTACCGGGAAAAATTTGAAATTCCCAGTTTGTGGAAGATAGGGATTTATTCCTATCCCAGCACCTCGCAGGGAGTTGTCTGGGTCCCTATTGTCTGAGAGCTAAATTTCCCCAAGAAGAAGAAGAAGAACAACAAGAACATTGTAGTCACATCAAAACAGCGTTTAAAAGGCCCTGGTCCTCATTAAGGGCCCGTTTACGCAACCACTCACTTTTGCATTTTCGCAGCTAGAAGCTAGAAATCACCTCAAATTCAAACATGGCGGCGGTTTTATGTCTGCCGCCACACAACGAAAACAGCAAATAACGTGAGTTCAGAAGCGTTTGGGAAAATTGTTTCGTCATGAGGAATTCTTTATATTATTGGCACGGATTATAAGACTGCAAGTATTTACTCAAACGATATCAGATTTAGCTAATCCATTTTAGCGTTGTTACCATGGCAATGTCACCTTTGCCATTGCGATTGAGTTCTAGCTGCGAGAATGCAAAGGCGAGTTGCTGTTGCTGCGTAAACACGCCCTAATACCTATATTCATTGGGCACATTAAAATAGTGTTTAAACGCCCTAGTGTTCATCGTACGTTTTAAGCTATAAAACTTGAAAACTGGTTCATTAGTTCGGTCTATTAATTAAAAAAAAATGTGACAGAAAATGATGCCAACTGAGGCGGAAATTTGAAAAATTGCGAAAAATGCTTTATAGACAGTGGATCGCGGTACAGTTCGGACTGCAGAAAGCCTTTTCACAGACACGATCGTTGCACAGAGACTTTTAAATGTGATCTTTAAAACACCCAAGGTCTATAAGTTGGAAGAAGCGGTGCACGGAAAAACTACGTGCGGTTCTTCCACTTGTAGTTTTATTCGTTGGCCATTACAAGTCGAACATATGCCTGGCAGCATTTTTTTTTAATCAACCTTTTCCTTCCCTTTGGAGACGTACACCAGTATTCAATCTACTATTCATCGTACGTTCAAACAACTGAACACACGCGCTAGTCGGGAAGGGTGGGGGGGGGCGGTTGGGGCTGCAACCACCTGCCTGTCTGCCACTCTGTCTTGCTACGAAAAGTTCACTCGTCCAAACATTTCAATTCTAAACCGAGCTTTCTAAAAAGCCTAAAAGAAGATGATGGAATACAAAAACAAAAAAAAAAACAAAAATAAAAATGAAGAACGGAACAAAGAAATGAAAAAAAAAATCGTCTTGAAAGAAAGTTTCATTTTGTCGTACTGGTAGGGAGGGATTTGGCGGAAGATGAGCTCTTGTCAACTGTCACAGTTGACGTCATTTCCCTTCAACGGCGGGTAGGTGGTGCACGTCTCAACACACTGGAGCTGGTACGAAAGAGGATTGAAGTTGGATGATGTACCGGTAGGGTGAGGGGTGGGAGAATGTGGATGGGGGAAAAATTTTGAAGAGTCGGCTCGAAGGCAAGAACTTTGCAACTAACAATCACAGACCAGGAGCCGAAGGAACACTAAGGAATTGTAGTAATTTCGGCTACCGTGTTGCCTTGAATTTTTTTTAAATATTTAAAGCAAAATATTAAAAAAAAAAGCTTTCGTTTTTTTTCCCGTTAAAGCAACATCCGGCCTGCCTTATAACAACCACGTGCAGTCATGTGTCCGCGCGCTTCCGTCGCGAGGTTCGGCGTAGTAATATTACGTCGTCACTTCCGCCCTCGACTTCTCGTGATCACGTGAACGACGTCTGGCCTAGCAGGCGAAATGCGGGTCACGTGGCAGCATTGACGCAAAAACTGTGTCGTCGCAACCGGAAACAATGAAACGCCATGGTTATTGTAGGCGCGCAAAGGATCATATACGTGCGGGACGCAGTAAATAAAGTTACCATTATTCAATAGAAAATCTCCCAGATCGCCACATTTTAAAAACGGATTTTTAGCTAGGGATTGACTAACGGTAAGTAAATGAAAGTTTGAGGGCCGTACTTGATGTGGAGGATCGAGAAAATGGCTCTGGGAGGAATGTCCTTTTAATGACCACAAAGTAATTCGTTAAGTGTTCGTTTCTAACTAATGTTTCCGAAAGACTAGACACTCACTGTCCAAAAGGAGAAAATAAAATTTGTTTAGTAGGCTTGAGACAAGGAATATGTAAGCACTGCAACGAAGTATGTCATGGTTATAGTAAGCGCGCAAAGCATCATATATTTACGGGTCGTTCGTAAATAAAGTTCAACAGAAAATCTCCTAGACACCACATTTTAGAAAGGATTTTTAGCAAGGGAAAGACGAACGGTAAGTAAATAGACCTTTGGGGCCGTACTTGATGTGGAGGATCGAGAAAAATGGCGCTGGGAGGTATATCCCTTTAAGGCAGAACTGTCAAAGTTAAATAGCCAACTCCTGTCGTTTACCCATTACTCCTTAGATTAGTTTCGCGGGTCTTTGGAGGCAATTTTATCAACTTGAACAACCGTCTTTTGTCGTTTCACCGTGCTTTTTAAAATAATTGTGGGCGGGCGTAAGTGACCTTTTATCGGCCCTGCCCTGTCCTGTCGTGATTGTTTTTGCGCGACGAATGATTGAAGTCGTCTCTCCGGCAAAACTAAACCTATTAGTTTCTCCGTTTCTATTCAATATATTTCGACCAAACTTGGCCTGATAGTAGATAGCAACTTTTCCAAACTTTACACCAACTTTTATGCAATTCCGTGCAAGACTGAGTAAACGTAGGGAGCCACACGAAAATTTGAAAACGGTTCACTTGTTGTTGTTGTTGTTCTGGTTCTTGTTCTTGTTCTTGTTCTTGGCTGACACGGTTTCAGAAAATACTACTGCACCTACCTAAAATCTGAAACATGATCTGAGCCAGAAATTTCCCTGGGGTTCAACCTTACAGGGACCACTTTTTCAATTGGTCCATCCATTCTGGAGTTACGGGACCCTAAACGATCATTTTGATTGTTTTACATTATTTTAACCATTGTATTTAGGGAACAATGCCACTCAGCAAACTCAGATCCGTTCTTCGTGCATGCAACAATCGACTGCATGCATAACGCGACACCACAGCGCGACACCATATAGCGCGACACCATAGCCGTAAAAAAGGTACACGGATTACAAACAAAAACGTCAAGTGTGCCGTAAAAAAAGGGGTTATATGATTGAAGTTTCATTTTACTTGTGAAAATGTACACGGATAAAAATTGGTGATTTTTAATTGAAATAAGCAAATGTACAATTCAGAAAATTGCATCTGTTTAAGTGCTGTTGTGCTTTACCAATCACATACGTTCCGTAAAACACAACAGCACTAGAACAGATGCAATTTTCTGAATTGTACATTTGATTATTTCAATTAAAAATCACCAATTTTTACCCGTGTACATTTTAACAAGTAAAATGAAACTTCAATCATATAACCCCTTTTTTTTACGGCACACTTGACGTTTTTGTTTGTAGTTTAGTTATTTGAGAAAAGTTTGCCTGACTGGTTTGCGATATGCATTAAATGGCACGTGCACTCCCACCAATATGTCGACATTTGAAGTCGTGATATCAAACGCCAGGTCCACCCCCAATTACTTCAGAAAAACTTAAAAATTGATGTTAGACCGTACTAATACAAACAAATCTCTGTAAATTATACAAAGGAAAGAGTAAAACAATGGAGCGCTGGTCACTGATGTGACCGTAATAACGGGGTCAGTGAGTTATTTTTATGTAGGTGGAGGAGTGGCCACAGCGATAAATGCGCTATGCCAGTGATCTGGGGACGAATTGGATTGCCAGTTTGAATACGGGTCATGCTACCTTGACGAAACGTAAGTGCGTCAAAGTGGCTTCCTGTTCTACGGTAGTTCTAATGTATGTTTTTCGCTGTTTGGCCCGTTTTCCTCTTTCCTCTAGTACCGTGCCGTAGTGTTTTTTCAACTTTCAAGGTGCCCTATGAAATATCGCACAGTGTGAGTGGCACTAAATTACGTTAGATATCCATAATCTGAGCGCCGTTAACTTGGGCAGACCCTATAGGGCAGTGACACAACGTTGTATTATTGTATATAATTCTATGCTGGAGCCATTAACTGGGTTAGCTGCAAGGTGCACTGGAGGGAGAAAAGAAGGGCGTCTTACTGAAAACAATGCTGTTAAGAGTGGATTTCTTAGGCCTATAATGCGCGATTTTTTTCGATTTGTTGGCAGTTGCTGACATTTTTAAGCAAGTGGAATCTTTATTTTTCAATTACAACCTCGCAGCATAAGGGATTGGAGAAAACAACGTTTTTTTTTAAGCCTATGAAATCCGCTCTCAAAGCACTGCCTTGACCAGAAGTGCCATTGTTTAACCCTCCATTTCGATCTAGTGCCCCTTGCAGCTATCTCTCTTGTAGCCAATATGACGTCACATGACGCTGCTCTATAACAGGCACAAATTTTGGGAGGATTTAAAATTTCCAAGAAAAAGTTAAAAAAAAAAAGAAAACGGCCCTTTTGAAAAAAATCGCGTCAGGAGAAGAAAATCATAACGCCTGTCCTAACGTGTCTTCTTATTTGCAATTTCGTTTTTCTTTATTCGAATCAGAACTTTCCTAAATTTTACGGTTTTTTTCTTCTTATTCTACCGATCACTAAAAGTCAAGGTATCGTGTCAACTTCTGGTAGTCAAGAATGTGATTTTATTTACGACTTCAAAAAAAAAAGGGGGGGGGGGGGCGGAATGGCACAAACCCACCACACATCATAAGAAAACCTCACGACAACAGCGTCAAAAGCTCATTTAATCTCACTTCAAACACGTTACCAAGATTGAATCAACTTACATTCCACCTATAACAGCGAATGGCTTCAAGAGTCTTTTCCTTAATATCCCACCCAATCTCCAACATTCCATCTAGTTTTATATAGATATATATATATATAGAATCCTTGAGGCTGCCGAAGACGGAGTCCCATTTTGGGGCCGAGTGCGCCAGATACACAATGAAAATGCACTTCAACCCGCGCCCAAGATTCTCTATTCTATCAAGATGAGTCGCTCGCTGGGAACAATGAAGCGCTAGTAATAAGGTCGGCCAGCAGGTGAAGATGATGAGCTTCAAGTCCAATGACGCAGCAGCAGCCAACCAGCACCATCATCGGTTCAGAACAAAACCTTTGGCAAAAGACGCTGCGTTCAGCAAACCCATCTCGCACGAATTGTTATCCAATAGAACGGGGAGCATGGAAAGGGAGGGTTGGATGGGAATCAGCTTGTGCAAAGTCCTGATGGACGAAAAGCTGAAAAGTGCTTGGTCACTTTATAAGACTTGACTGTGGTTATCGAGGACGTGATTAGACAGCACAATAACTTACAGTTAATGTCGTTGTGAACTGTGAGGTGTGAGGTTACACGCTAAAACACTGACAGCATGTTGTTGAAAAGAGTTTTTGTGGCTATGATTGTGTCGAGTGCTGTGAGGTTACACGCTAAACATTGACAGCATGTTGTTAAAAAGAGGTTTGGGGCTATAATTTGAGATGAATTAAGATTATTTATTTATTTTTTTTTTAAGTATTATTCCAACAGGTTTACAAAATCCTGTAATAGAAGAAAGGAGGGCGTTGGTGACAACAAAGAAGTGCCTACATGATTGCAATTGTGAAATGGTTGCTTTCCAGCTTAAAATGTTGTGAATGGGTTCAGGTTGTTCTTGATGAAAAAATTCTGATAAAATTTGATGCTCAATTATTTTGTTTTTTGCGTGTAGTTTTTGCAGCATTTACATACAAAACCGTCTCATTGCGAGAGAAAGCAGGAAATTGATGCCTTTGTTAACATGTACAGTTCCGGTCAAAAAAACGCCTTCGTTATACGGAAGAAGTTGCAAGATTAATGTATGTGACACTGACCGAAATGTTGATATCTCCAAAAAATACTGGACAGAATTGAATGAAACAAAAACTGGGTTGCTTATTATGATATCAGCTATATTTCTATACGTATTACACGTAATGGTAAGTAGCCAAATATAATTGGCCGAGCGAGCAACACGAGTTGATAACTAATAATACATCACATAAATTACTGGATAGAATTGAATAAAACAAAAAACTGGATTAATCGTTATGATATATGTATATTTCTACGTATGACATGCAATACTCAGCAGAAAATATAATATGCAATTCAGACTTTGTTTCATGAAAATCCTTCCACTGGTTTTCGAGATATCATCAGATATCACTAAGTTTTTCTCGCTCGGCCAATTATTTTCAGTCAGTTAACGTAGTATTTAATAAGGGTAGAAATACAGTAGACAATCTAATAAGCAGTTCAGTCTTTGTTTCATGAAAATCCGTCTAGTTGTTTTCGAGATAACTGAATTTCTTCATGGTTGTTATTAGGACCCTCGATATAACGAAAAAGGGCGGTTTTTTTTTTACCGGAACTGTACATCCGTTTGAAATAATGTTGCAAAACCGGGTCATACAGAAGAGCCAGCATGGAAGCAGGAGCCATAAAGCCTTACTAGGGTGTTATCAGTTACAATTTCTTTGTGTTGTGCTTTCTTAGCACGTTGCTGGATGGCGTTGACGGCCGTTGCGACGAGATGTTTTTCAAATTTGATTTTTCAGCATATAAAGCAACCCGCAAATTTTTGTCGGAAAGCATCAAATCTTTGGTATCCAGTTAAGAATTAATGCTGACGGAAATTTGAGCGCGTATTACATTCATCTTGATATTCAGTACGGACGTGGTAGACTTCGCGCTTTCAGAAACTATACTGGCGAGCAAATAGGTGAGCACCTCATACCTCCCCTGTGCATGTTGCCACCTTGATTATTCCTCGGCTACATATCTGATTTAAAATTTTGTTTTTCCAAGACCACCTCTGGGTGTAAACGCTATCAGTGTACAAAATCTGGTTTAAATTGACGCAGTGGTCATTTTGTGATGCGGATACGACGATTGCTCTTGGAGTGATTCAAAAACGAAGCTCCGCTCGACCTTCTGCATCGATTCGCTCCAATTATCTGCTTGTTAATAGAATAAAGAAATATCCTAAAAGTCGATTCGCTTGTATAATGTGTTTGTTTACCTTTGGGCTTCCTTGCAACATACTTTCATTTTTGAAACTCAAAAACAGAGTCATTTAAAACAATTTCAAAAGTTGAAAACCCCTTTATAGTGTCCACGGCCTGTCTTGAGTTCGCCCCAGAACGACACAGATAATCAATTGTATGTTTTTGGTAGCAGAGTGCCCTGTTGATATCCAAGATGGTTACAAAAACAATGGCGGCCGTCGATTAATGCCACCCCCTCCAGGAAAACGTAGCCGCTCATAAAATACTGCCGGACTCACGATAAATCGCGTACACAATAAAATGCTGTACCCATAAGTGATTCTGTAGAATGTGGCACTAACGCCCACATCAAGGTTGAAACTTGGGTGGCTTTTCAGAATATGACCCACATCTTTTAACTCATATTTTTGCAATTTAACTCAACCTAGCTCTTTTTGTGTTTACAACTGTTCAAAAAGTGAAGCATTGTAACAGACAAGTATTTTTTGCTGGGCCGGAATGCCTCTTTAATTTAAAGATCAAGCTCAAACGTATTGACATCACGAACACCAGTGAGGATAAACAATAAGACTATAGAGCAGCGTCATGTGACGTCATATTGGCTACGAGACACCATTTGGAGGTAATAGCTACAAGGTGCACTAGATTAAAATGTAACGGAAAAAAAAACGGTAATTCTAGTCAAGACATTGCTTTGAGAACGGATTTCTTAAGCTTAAAAGAACTTTGTTTTCTCCAATAACAAAAATCACGCGTAAACAGGCTTAAGAAACTCCAGTCTAATACCATTGGCTTCAATAAGACGATCTTCCTTACTTCCTCCAGTGCTCCTTGCAGCTAACCCAGTTACTGCCTCTACCATAGAGTTATACACAATAATACTACGTTGTGTCACTGCCCTTTTACGAACTCCATATTTTGCATAAAATTTCTAACAAAGGAGTCTGTAAAACATAAGTATTTAGTTATGAACAACTGAAAGATTTACATTACTAATTTATTTTATCCGTATATATTGCAGTCACCAACACTGATTTTATAAAAACGTTCCTCATATCTACACAATAAAGCGTAACAAATAATTGAGAGATTCCGTTTGTTATACTCGAGTATAAGACTATAGTAATATCTAAATACACATGCAAACCTATTTACGTTGCCTTTAGGACTTATATGTCAGACTGCTTGAGCGGGGAATCGAGCCCAGGACCTTTGAAACCAAAGCGGAGGTCCTAACCGCTGAGGCATACTGACTACAGTGATATGATGTAAAGACGCTTTAAATTATATTTTCGTAAAGATATAGATTGGGAAGCAGGCCGGGTGAATTTGGCTGACCATGTACGCAGTTCTTTACTCAAGCGCTGGGATGCGCTGCGGCCTTTATTTATTCTTTTAATCGTGTTTGGAATCCGGGAGTTGAAACAACACGGTCTAATGGTGCCGATGGCTGGCTTCATAGACTGCCGACCCTCCTTTACGTAAACGAGAAAGTAAGCGAATCTGTTGACCGATGCCTTAGCTCACCAATCTGCTTATGCAAATGTTAGGTTTAACATTGCGTATTAGCCATGTGCAAGCTTCAAGCGACGAACGAAGCAAACGTGGATGCAATGTAACATTTTCCTGAGATAAGACAAGGTTGGACAAGCCATCGCATTTATTTGCATGACAATTTCTGTCTCGGTTGGTTTCCGCTTGACGTCATTAATTTTGCTGATAAGACAATACGAACATTCGCCCTGTTATAAGTTTGTGGAACCAGGGGCGTGTACACCATCGAGTCAGACTGGCAGGTGCCAGGGACCCACCTCTGTTGGGGCCCCCATCCCACCCATTAAATGCATGCAAACGTAAAAGCAAAGTCTTAAAACCATTGCTGATTTGGTGCCAAAGCTAAGCATTTTGCATAATTTTAATGTGGAGTTTAAAAAAATTTCTCAACTTTTTTTTTTTTGGGGGGGGGGGGTTTCCCCCAGATTCCCCCTCTGCGACGCACTATAATTAGTGCCCCCCGCGGAGCGGCCCACCTGTAGTACTGTGCCAGGAGCTCATGCTAGTCTGTATACGCCACTGTGTGAAACCGTGCTATTTCCTAACCGGGCTTAATGTATTTACTTACTTAACACTTACTATGCTAGGTACCAGTAGCGAAACTGGTGGTGGGGAGGAGAGGGGAACCAGGGAGGCATATTTTTTTCGTAAACAGTTCAGTAGGCGGGTCGAATCTCGTTGTGAAACTTCGTTACCTAGCACTCAATAGTAGTGTTTATGTGTAAATTGGCTTTATTGTTGAATTGTTGTCATTGCAGTGAGGTTAGGTTAGGCTGGGTTACGTTTGGTTACGTTGGGTTAGGTTAGGTTAGATGACTTAAGTCGGATTAAACGGTTTTTTTCTGTACGCTGCTGGGCTGCACGGAGATCTATGTATGAGTTTTGCTGAAATTTATACGAAAAAAAATTATGCAGACGGGAATATGGGCGATTTTGGCCCCCCCCCCCCCCCCACTCCCGTAGGCTTTTGAAGGCTTATTCGGCAAATTTGCCAAGTCACTTTTTACATTTCTATTTTTAATTTTTTTAGACACTAAGAAACAGAACAACTTGAGAGCCATCTTCCACAGCATTTGATTAAACTTTAAGGTAGAACTTGAAAAAACAGCATTTGGGTGCAGTTATTTTCCCTAGATGGCTGCATGCCGAGGTCGAGGATGCAACTTTCACCTTAGCTAATTTCTTTTAAATCACTAAAATAACAAGGTAAAAAATTGAGAAATAGGGAATAAATCGTTCATTAATTGGTAGATCAATTCAATTTAACTCAACTTACTTCTTTTTTTGTGTTTACAACTGTTGAAAACCCTTTATTGGTGTCAAGCTGCTTACTTTGACTAGCCTTAATTTCCAAACAAGCGTCGATCACGGCATAGTGTGATGTAGTCACGCCTAGCCCTGCCCGACGGTCGTGGGCATTGGGAAGGGGGGTGTGGGTGGCCATATTTGACGGGGATTCCCGGTAAGTCAGTTCCTGCCGAACCGAAACTTTACAAAGTGTGTTTGTCCAAGAAGGGAGTTGCAGCGATTGCAACACGATTGCGGACTGTGATGCAACATTCGCGCTTACAAAACGAAGATTCGTCAGAGAGCGGGAGTTGGTGGACGGTACGTGAGTAGTGGCGGCTCTGTCTGGCACAGTTCTACTTAGATTTGCTGTCCACGCTAAGAATGGTATCAACAAGGTTGTCCCTAGTGAGCGTTGGACCATCCAGGCCTGTACGCCACTACCGATGTCGTGTTTCACCAGTCCAGTGCATCAAAACCCCGAGTGGTGGATTACGGGGTGACGTGCAGGAAGGGAGATGGGTGCGGGTGCCTTTTAGAGGCCGTGCGGGGTCAGGTGTTGTATTCCAGTCGAGTAGAGTGGACAAACCAGCTGCCGTAACTTCGGGTGAAACTTTCACATTTTCGGTTTTGATGTTGGAACCGCCAACAGAACTTCCGGCAGAACCGGTAGCCCCCGCGCCCACGTGCATTGCTGAAAGATCCCCTAAGGTTGGTGAGCTTGTGTGTGTGCCATCTGTTGCCTCCGATCCACCGGTGGCGCTAGGAGCTATGGCAGAACAACAGGGAGACGACGGGGCAGGAAAGGAAATCGAAATGCCCAATGTCGTCCTTGTGTGTGCTCCTTTGCCGGCGGAGCAGGACGGTGGGGTGTTCTTTCACGAGGTAGCGGCTCGAGGGGACACCATCGAAATTGTTTGTGCGCCGCTCCCTGTCGTCGATGTCATCGTAAACGGGTTCCGGCTGTTGAGGATGTAGTGGTCAGTTGCTCAACTTTGCCAGGCTGATCAGACTGAACAAGCTGATCAGGTTGGCCAATCTTGGTGAAGATATACCCAGCATTTTGGCTGATAGTGTTCCGAAATTTGCCGGTTTGAAAGACTTATGGGAAGATCTGCCTGTGCTGCGAGATGATGCCTTCCCACAGCAAGACAAGGAACACTATGCAGGTACTGCAAACGTTTCTCAGTATTGAATGCCGCACGTAGTCTGTATAAGATTATTGTGCCATTTGATCATTAACAGCATCTAACGAGGATGTCTTTAATTAGTTAGTTATACTAATGACAATTAGTTGCGGACTTGGATTCGTGGACACTTGAAACATGCTATATGCTGCCTCGGAAGCCAGTGGATCGGATCATGTTAAACAGTCCGTTTGTGTTGGGTTACTTTTTCCTTTCCTCTGTCGATTTTTTTTGTTAAAATCATGCATTTCTGCCGAATAAACAGCAGCTTTTTCTTCCTTGCATACATGTGTTTTGTTAAGGTAAACTGGCTGACATTTGTGTTGTTAGTAGAGGTTGGAGAGGGGGGAACATTGATTTTAGTTTTTGGCAGTGAATATTCTTTGGAGGTGGAGGGAGAGTTAGCGGGCTGGCCCCTGAATAGCCCCAAATTACTACTTATTATATTTATTCCAAATTATTTCTAAATATTCCTTTGACTTTTCATTTGGTTTTAATTTCCAAATAAGCGTCTTGCAGTGCATGGTGTGATGGAATCGTGTTCGAGTTGGGGGGGGGGGGGGGAGAGGGCATTCAAAGGGGAGTCCCGGTACTGGGTTCTTGTCAAGCCAGAACCATTGTGAACCATTGTAAACTGTTAGGATTGTTTAGAAGCTTCAGTTGGGTGTTTTTCAAACAAGAGAATTGCGTTGATTGCAACACTCGCCTTATAAGGAGAGGTTCCGAGTAGTAGTAACAGTAGGGACCACCTAATTCTCATTTGGGGGAGGTGTGTGATAAGCTTATAGTGAGCTTTCACCCTATTGGTCTTGTTCCCGATCTAGCACTACTTTAAGGTTCTGCCTTATCTCAGCTGATATTGATTTATAATCTTACCTCAAAGCTTCCTTAAGTTATACGATCGTACCTTAAAGCCTCCTTAAGTCATATAATTGTATTTTAAGGGTCCTTAAGTCTTGTGATCATACCTTAGGGTCACATTAATTCATGTAAGCGAACCTTTTGGCTTCCATGAGTTATAAGATCGTACCTTAATGCCTTCTTAAGTCATATGATCGTACCTTAAATCTTCGTTAAGTCATGTCATCGTACCTTAAGGCTTCTTTAAGTCAAATAATCATACCTAAGGGTCTCATTAATTCATATAAGCAAACTTTAGAGCTTCCTTAAGTCGTACGATCGTACCTGAAGGCCTCCTTAAATCATACAATCGTACCTTAAAACTTCCTTAAGTTATCATATGAGTTTATTCGGCTACATCTTTACCATTTTTGGCCGTACATAAATGCTTTGACAAACGTGTATGCCTTGTTTTTATTTATAATTCTTATATAATTCAAGGGTGACGTGATTTGACTAACGTTGATCATAGACTGGGCATGCTCCTGTTTTATGCATTCAGATACTTTGTGTTGACGAAAATGGATTAATGTTGTGCGGCTAATAAACGACTGATGGGAATTGATGAATTACGTCTGGGTGCCAGTGCTTTAATCCACTGAAATAATCGTAGTTCAAAAGGAAAAAGATCTACAAAGTTGGCTTCTGACGCAATAATCAGTTAAAGTCAGGGCCGCAAGGTTTTCGGTAGGCTGTGAAGCGATGCACACGCTCTTTAGCTAACCAGGTCTAGCATATATTTTCTTTTAATTATAAAGTTTATTTTTAAAAGTTACAACTCGAACCCCAGTCCATTATAATGGCGAACCTTTTTTTTTATGGAGGATAATAAGACGGACGTCACCTTTTTATCATCCTCTGACTGAAATTACAACAATGAAAAAGTCCAAAAAAAAAAAAAAGAATGATAAAAAAAAACGGAAGAAGAAGAATGCACAAAAAAAAAAAACCTAATAAAAACCCACCAACCAGCCATCAGTATCCTCCCTTCTTTCCTCGTACATTATAACGGTCTTTAATAAAGCAAATACGGGACGAACGAGGATAATTTAAATTTTTTGGTTTTCTTTTTCAACTTTTTTTTTTTTAGTGCCTCGGGTGAATTTTTCAGCTTCGCCAGAGGAGTTTGTTTCCACAAAAACCGCATCTCATCACGATTCCCCAAACGATGATAGCATGCCATTAAACCCCATCCACGTCACAATAACGTGAAGGGGGGGGGGGGGGGGGGGCAAAAGCGGGGGAGAGGAAAATCCGGAGTACGAGCGCCAGTCAACAGGCAAGGGAAGAGAAGCGAACGAAAGGTTAGTTAGCCCAATATTGTAAGAGGAATATCGTTACATTTTTAGAATAATGCGATTTTTTGTGTGTTTCGTTTGAGTCTTACAGCTGATGCAGACTAATACAGTACTCGTATACATATACATGAATAAGCTAAGTTTTGGATCGTAAAAAACTCTATGGAGAACTAGCATTAAAAAGTCTAGTATATACGAGAAAGGAAAAACCCGGGTTTCTAACCAGGAATCCTTTGATTGTGACCAGGGGCCAAGAAACCGGCCACAGAATAAACCGGTATAAATCCCATAGCTGTTGAAGGAGTTTGATCACCCCGTACCAACTGCCGGTCATCAAAACTGTTTATAAAGTACTGCTGCCCAACGGGGACTTTAAGAGTACGGTATCAGCGTAAACAACAGATGGAAACTCTGTGACCCCTCAGTCACCGTGACCGCATGCTCAGTGGAGCACTTAGGCATTAGCGACCTGGGGGCGCGCCCCTATAGGGCCCCAAATTTTCAGTGCTCCTCAAAAAGTCGTAAAAAAATTGTTATGTATGTTGTACATTACTGACAGCGTACTGATTGCGTACGTATCTAAGATTCCAAATTCATAGCTGCAGAAACAAACTCAAAATATAGGTCGTAAGCCTATATATGTATGTTTAACATGTACAATATGTTTAAACTAAATTTATAAAAGGCAGGCAAACGTGAACCCATCGTAGCAGCTTAGTTTCTCTTCAGTTAAACGTATAATAAACAAGCCGCTTATTAGCTATTGATTATTTTCAGTTAGTTGATTTCTGCTACAATGAAATCATACTTTCAAGATGAAACGAAATGCAATTGATGGAAATTGAGTATTTATTTTAATGCACAAGAGCCAGCAAGGCGTGAAATTTCATGTTGCATGAAAAACATCGAGAATTTTACAGATGAGTGAAGACGAAGCTGAGATAGGAAACAAGTCAAGAAGGTAAGAAGGTAATGAACTAGACGACGTAAATTCTTGCCCCCCTCTATATCTGTTGTTCAGGGGCGATGAGGGGGACGAGTCACTTGTGGGTTCTGTGCTTTCTTTCGACTGCACAATAGGAACCCCCAAAATCCTGCAGAGGGTATAGGGTTCTCAATGGACGTAAACAAGCCACTGTGCAGATCATGAGTGCTGAATAGATGCCAATCTCGATAGTAGCATAGAAACACCGAAATGTATTTCTTCAATTTCAGTGACCCAGGTTAAATAAATGTACACACAAAGTTCTAAAGTATGCATGGGTATGTGAATCACAAATCACAATTTAAAAAACTTGCACCAAAAAATAGCATACAATTCGGTAACCCTTTTAGGGGCCCTTGGTTTGATGACGTCACTGGATTCGAAACCTCAATTCCGGGCTATTTCCGCCTGTACCTATGGTGCTGTCCCGCTAGACTTCTAGTGAAAGCAACACCCCGCCTGCCTTATAACAGCCACGCGATGATCGCCATTCGCGTATATACCTCGCCAAGGTCAACTGAGATAGTACCTGCGTTTCTCGCAGCGAAGAACGCAGCTACTGTCTCAGTTGGCATTGTGCCTAATAGGCGAACCAGCATGAACGCATTAATTGTGTCGTCACAAACCGGTGTGATTGTCGTATTTTAACATCACAATTTGTAATTTTGCTTCGGTGATCTATTGGAATAATTAATTTTAATTTTGACCGCATTAGAATTTTAGATTTTTGATCTCATGGTAATTATTAGCAAATTAGTGCATGCACACACAGAGATGAAACGCCATGGTTATTGTAAGCACGCAAAGGATCATATAAGTGCGGGGTGCACTTAAATAAAGTTACCAATATTCAACCGAAAATCTCCCAGACGCCACATTTTAAAACGGATTTTTAGCTAATGATTGACTAAAGGTAAGTAAATAAAACGTTGGGGCCGTACTTGATGTGGAGGATCGAGAAAGATGGCGCTGGGAGGAATCCCCTTTTAATAAACACTCCACGAAGTAAACCGTACGATATTGAACGGCTCCTAGCGTGTCTTTCACTAACTAATACCGGAAAAGCACAAAACTGATCGTTATAAACGGGACAGAAAGCCAATTGGGCTCGAAAAGTGTCAGTGGTAGGACTCCGGCCTTTGGTTGCAAAGGTCGTGGGTTCGATTCCGCACTCAGGCAGTCTGACATTTAAGTCCAAAAGGCAACGTGAATAGGTTTGCATCCGTATTTATTTAACAAAGCTGATCGGAAACACCGGTAACCGGTTGATACAGTGGTATTTAAAAAAAAAGGGTTAAAGGGTTTAACGAGCGTTAACCACTCCTGGTCATCCTCCTGGTATTTTAAAAATATCTCCAAAACAATAACACAATACCAGCAACGTAGAACAAACACAGTTCAACAATTAAAAGTTCTCCGAAAATTTAATTGTTGAACTGAATTGAATTGTTGTTTGTTCTACGTTGGTGGTATTGTGCTGTTGCAGACATAGGGCCTTAGGGCTTCGGGCAGATGACCAGGAGTGGTTAACGCTCGTTAAACCCTTTAACCCTTTTTTGGTGGTATTGTGTTATTGTTTTGGAGAAAGCTGATCGGCCTGGAGTGGAGCGAGGAAAGCAGCTCCGATCTCAGTTGGCCTTGCTCTCAATGCAGGATTACGCTACTATAATGCTTGGAAGGACGACTCACTGAGAAAGACATGAAGTGGCCACTCCGGCTTCACCACGAACGCTTTTATGTTTTCCTATGAATGCCCCTCATAACCGACTGAAATATCGAATTTTAAGACTGAAAATGATGTGCTGTCCTCCACTGATTTTTTTTATATATTTTTTTTTTACTTATTTCCGCAGCCATCTTCGTTTATTATACAAACGACTTTGAGAAAGATACGGCTACACCGATACAGTGGTCTTTAATGTTCCTTTCTTTATTGATTTCTTTTGGCTTTTGCGATAGCTTTTCTTCCTATCGATCAGCTGGTGACTTTGTCAAATTACCCATCAATCATAATTATCTCACTCTATATTTTATAACCCACCCACCCACACCCATCACTAATGGGTTTTTTTCATCTCCTTCACAAAATACTTTTTTTTAACTTCTTTTTTTTTTTCCGACCGTTCAATCCATTAAAATTGATGATACGGCCCCGCATATACATCAGGGGAGGGCGTAATAACTTTTAAGATATAGCCTCTAAAAGAAGGGAGAAAAAATCAACACCATGAACTTGCATTTATGCAAATTTCACGAAGGTAATTTTTTTTTCTTTTTCCTTTTTTGAGCGTTGAATGACGACGATAATGTTTCTTGTAATAATGAAGCTATGAGACCATAACTTAACTTCGTTCAGGGAATTTTTAATATTTTTTTGAGCTCCTAGAGATAAGCTTTCGAACAAACCTTTAAAAAAAACGTAAAACCGAGAACATTAAAAAAATACGATAAGTTTTATCTTGTTCAACATGAATGTTTAATTTTTCACGTGATTTACTCTACAGATCATGTCATGTAGAGAAAAGTAACCTAGCCAGCAAGCAAACTAATTTCTAGTTCGTAGAAAGGATACGTAATTCTCAAACCCAACTATTACTTACTTGCCACCAAACGGAGTTAGTGGGTGTCTGCTTTTCCCTCGTCCTAAAGCCAAGGTTACAACGAACGAGAAATAAAACTGGTGTGATCTATTGTAAAAGGTCCATAGAAACTTCAAATTTTGACAGAAGAATCATTTTGAATTTTTTAATGCTTTTTAATGTATATTTCCAGGACAGCTGTGTCTTTATCTGTTCCATGACAGGCACAAAATCAAAACAAAACACGTTGAAAGTTGACACTAAGCGGATTTTCTTGTGTTTTAAAGGGATATACCTCCCAGCGCCATTTTTCTCGATCCACCACATCAAGTACGTCCCCAAAGGTCTATTTACTTACCGTTAGTCTTTCCCTTGCTAAAAATCCGTTTTAAAATGTGGCGTCTAGGAGATTTTCTGTTGAATATTACTAACTTTACTTACGTTCGTCCCGAACATATATGATGCATCGCGCGCCTACAATGACCTTGAAGTTTTATCTGTGTGTGCGCAGTATTAATTTTAATGTTTACTAGTAATTACTATGAGATCAAAAATCTAGAAGACTAATGCAGTAAAAATTAAAATTAATTATGCTAGTAGATCGCCGAAGCAAAATTATAAGACACTAGTCTAGAAAATTATAAATTGTGATTTTAAAATACAGGAATCATTCCGATTTTTGACGACACAATCAATGGGTTCACGCTAGCTGGACTATTAGGCGCAATGCCAACTGAGACAGTAGCTACCTTTTTCGCTGCGAGGAACGAAGCTGCCGTCTCAGTTGACCTTAGCTGTGTGTAAATACGCGGATGAGATCGTCGCGTGGGTGTTGTGAGGCAGGCGGAAGGTTATAAAGGCCCATTCTGACCGAATCCGGTTACGTTAAGTTACGTTTTTAAGTCCGGTACCGACGGAAGTGACATCATAAAAATAGCCTAGGGGCTCGAACTTACGGTCGCCGGAGTGCTGCCGTTCATGTCTGGCTTGGCTTGACTTTGGACTCTCCGTTCCGGCAGCGAGCTAACGGCCAGCCAGTCAGATTACGAGTCGCCGCACTACGTCACAGCAACATGGCGCCGAATCTGTTCGCTCGTTATGAGTCGATCTTTATAGAAATACGAGTTCCTCTGGTTTTACTGGATCAAGAAAAAAAGAGTATAAAGACACGGGGCTGGGGGAAGATAACCCTAATTCGTGGAAGGAAATCGCTAAGTAATTGTCTGGTAAGCTCAAATCTACGTGTGGAAATAACTCAAGGCGGGTGTTTGAATGCTGTTTCGATGTGACGATGCATGCGGGGTTTCGTTTTGAGGCGTGTGCGAGCGTGTGGTTTGAGCTTGAATGAGCCGCTGCGTTTGCACGTAAAAATAAAAATAGAATCGTAGTTGAATGTGCGCAAGTTTAAGCGGTTGCTTCTACGAATTATCTTTCATTTTGTAATTATTAGTGCTATGGATTTGTGTTGTTTGGTTTGCTACGAGATTGTCTATCTTCAGCGGTAGACCGTATGTAGCGAGAACAACGATGGCTTCCCAACATGTATATGATTGGCCGAGTTCTATCGGCCGGCCGGTTGTAGTGAGAATGCGTGCCGGAGCCAGTCGTTGTTGTTGACCGTGTCGGAGGTCGTAACGTAACGTAACCGGATTCGGTCAGAATGGGCCTTAAGACAGGCTGGATGTTGCTTTAATAACCTAGATTAGCCATCGAACAATACTAAAAGGTCAATCGAACCTCGAGTTTTGTTGCTATAGTATTTTAGTATTTACACATTTTTTTTTCATATATGTTAAGAACCTGTTGCCTATGTGTGATGGTCGATTTGAGGCTTGCGTGAAAGGAAATAAAAAGTGAAAAGTAGGGCCAGGCCAGCATTTTTTTTGCTCACTTGATGCATGGTACGAGTTGCAACTGAGGGTTTCTCACAAAAAAACTTGAAACGAACCTCGACATTACCAGTGAGTATTAGGGGCACAACTTCGACAAATAGCACAAGAACTGGAGCAACAAGAATTGTTGTGTGCTCCTTGATAATTTAATCAAAAAATTTACTGTGAATATTGAAAAAAATAAAAATAAAAAATAAAATGCATTTCCCGTGGTTCGAACGCATTTCTTCCCCAGGTGACAGGTTTGCTTTTGCAAATCTGTGTAAAAAATAAGTTTCGTTTGTGCGGTTTTATTACAAGCGAAGTGAAAAAAAAGTTGCAGTTACAGCGAAAATTTAAGTCCGTCGGTACTAACAAACAACCTCTTTAATAAAATGTTTGGGTCCCATACAGCACAGTTACTAAGCATGAATAAAATCTGACTAAAATTGGCAATTAATTAGTGTCCTAAACAGATAAAATAAATCCGGATGCAAACCTATTTACGTTACCTTTTGGACTTACATGTCAGACTGCCTAAGCAGGGAATCGAACCCACGACCTTTGAGATCAAAGGCCGAGGTCCTAACTCTGAGCCATACTGACACGGCTTTGATTTCAAAGGTCGCTGGGTCGATTCCCCGCTCAGTCAGTCTGACATATAAGTCCAAAAGGGAACGTAAATAGGTTTGCGTCCGTATTTATTTAACCCATCTAGAGCCCATTGGCTTTCCGTCCTGTTTAATCCAAACAGGCGAGCAAACAAACCGAAAACAGAAAAACACACAAATTCCAAATTCAGGCGAGTATTCGACCTCTCTCGCTTCGCTCGCTCGACCAGTTATGACGTCGAGGTGGCAACAAATTTGGCGATGAAGGGATTTTTTTTTTTTGGTTTTAGTGTAAGAGTAACTGAGGATTTAGGCACCGGAGTCAACAAACTAGAAGCTATAATTATAGGCTAAAGGGCAATGGCGAAAGGGTCGATACCGTGGTAGCGTATGGGAGGGAGCTACCTTTCATATGGGTTTGGTAAAAATACATGCTTTAGCTTTTGATGCGTACCCAGCCATGGCGCGGCGCCAGAGGGGGAAAGGTTCAATTTTGCTTGGTAAATCCCATTGGAAATTCTACGTTCTTTTACATGTCACAATCGACGTGAACACGAGACATCACAGGGCCCTTCTCTTCCCAAAAATGCCACAGGTGGCTGAGGCCGGAATTGAACCCGGGACCTCTGGAACATGAGACGGGATAATAACATTCGGCCACCTTGCCCCCTGGTAAAAATACATGCAGTCGAAGGAACCAGTCCATTACAACGCGCTGACCAGGATGATGTAGTTAACTTGTGATCCAACTTGACAGCTAAAATATGCTACTGCAGTGACAAGCTTATCAAAGCTTAGGTTATGCCATTGTCGCCTTCTTAACTGTAAATCACGGATCGCAGGAATAAATTAGAAACCTTTCGGAAATAAAGCTCCATTACCAAGACAGCAGGCACGGACTGAGAACTGAATTTCTACCTGGAAACCACTCTGAGGGAGAGCTTACCATGGCGCCCTACTACCTCCTCCCTAAATCCCAAATGAAAGTGTTGTCAAGCGTTAGCGGATAAAATTGCGATGTATTCATTGACCAAAAAAATATTGATTGTTGCACACTGCCGACATGGTAATTTTTTTTCAATTTGTAGCAATTTTTCGAACCTTTTTCGTAGCCTACCTTAAATAAAAAGTTTCTTCATGAGTTGATATCTAGATTCTGAAAATGCATTTATGATAAGGTCATTCTCCAATTTCACCAAGCTTTCCCTCTCACATGTCATTAGTAGGAAAGATTGTAGAATTTACGTTATTAAAAAGAGTTTAACTTTTCTTTGGGGGGGGAGGGGGGGGAAGGGGGAAAAATTCACGATTTCCCGGTGGGCCAGTCCGTACCTGCAAGATAGAAAACAAAACGAAAATGAGGCCAGAATTGTAGAAACTACAGCTCACGTCGTAAAACGGCTATTGCGACCCCTGAATGGCATCCTAGCCTAACATTCAGGCACATTGGGAAGCATCCGTAGGCCGTTCAGGGGTCGCAAACAGCCTTTTTTCCGTACGTAGTTCGTACACAATTCCTTTTCACACCAACAAACGACTTTTAAATTTTTTTAAAGTTCCATATGATAGTGAGATTCGATGTGGCCTTCACTTTCTGGTAGCCGACCACTCTAACCACTCGGATGTGCTCGCTCGCATTGCCTCGGGGACACCGAGCAACGTGCATTTATTTTTTCTTCACCAAGGTGGCTTTGCTGTAGAAGCCGTCTGTTGATGCGAAATTTGGTTCAAATTTTCGTTATGATTTTCATTATTGTTATTCTTGCTAATGTTTTGTCTTTTAGGGATTACGAACCCAAAATGGTTATCTACCCCACAACGATGAGAGGGATAATTTAGTTGGAGAAATCGTTATTGTTTGTTTGTCTGTTTTTGTTTTTAGGGAGCACGAACACGAACTGGGCTATCTGCCCCACGACGATGAGAGGGACAATTTAGCTGGAGAAATCCAAGCGGAAACCCCAGAATCTCTGACATGCCACAATCGACATGAGCACGACGCAGCACAGGACAACAGTTATTGCCACACTTTTGCGACAATTGGCCGATATGAGCGATTTAGAGGACATTTTTTTTTTATAGAACGTGTCTAAGAAGCTACAAGCTCGGTCTTGCCGCCGAGGATGCAAAAATTAGACAACAATTTTTGCATTCAATAAAAATTGTTGTCTAATTCGCTTACACCGGCCCATTTTCGAAAGTCAGGCAATAAGCGTTTTACTACCATAATTTAATCGATTCTGACCTAATTTTCTCATGATTTGACGGCATTTTTTATTAGAAGTTGCAACTCTTACGAAGGCCTGTTCAATGACGAGGATGCGCTTGCAAGCTTTGTAATCATAATAAGGGTGTGCTTATGCCTTGTCTAAGTCTGATTTCGACAACTAGCTAAAGTAAAGGAGCTGTTACAGTATATAGACAGAAAACTGAAACCTACTACTAAAAGAAAATGGGACAAAAAATGGACAAAAATTATGTTGAGTTATGAATAACCACAACAATTCGGCAATAATGTGGGTTATAGTGATTGAAACCACCCGTACTTCTAATTTTTAATCAATTCAGTCGGGCTTCTAATCTCTGCCTCCTATTTTTTTAACCTTGCTTCGTATTCAATTTCATAAGTCCTGTACGTAGAACTAGGTTTTTTTGCTTATTATTATTATTTTTTGCTGTAGGTTTCAGATTTCTGTTTTCCAATTCCGAAATCATTGGTGAACGACAAAAACACTGCGAGTCAATTCGAAATGCTTCATTGCTGTATACTGGGAGAGAGAGAAACCAGACTAATTTAAATTTCTCTTTTTGTAGTTTTCAATTCCAACTTTTATGAATATTTGTGTATTTGTTGTTTTGTTTGTTTTAATACTTATTCATTTTTGCATTTTCTTGGAAAAAGTTAGAAAAATTTTAGAATATTAAAGAAAATTCAACGATCAGCAACAACAAGAAAATAATACCAAAACTAGAATCTATTTTTAAAATTGTGTAATCACGATGTTAAACTGTATGGTTGGAACTAAAATTATTTCAGAATTCCTCATATATGTATACGATAAGCAGGTAGAAAATGAGAAACAAACAACCAAACTCGTAAACAAATACCAGTCGTAGCTGCCGGCTATGAAGAGCGTTTGTTTACATTTTCTCACTGTAGTTTCATTTATCTTCAATTATAAAGCTTTGAAAATAAAGGGAAAGGAACGATACATGGAAATAGGGAGGTTAACGGAATGAAATTCCCCATTGATGACAGAAAATCACATACATGGAAATAGGGAGGTTAAAGGAACGAAGTTCCCTATTGATGAAGGAAAATTACATTGATCATGCATACAGGGAGGTTAAAGGAATGAAATTCCCCATTCATGACGGAAAATCACATACGTGGAGAGAGGGAGGTTAACGGAATGAAGTTCCCCATTGATGAAGGAAAATCACATACACGGAAATAGGGAGGTTAAAGGAACGAAGTTCCCTATTGATGAAGGAAAATTACATTGATCAGGCATACAGGGAGGTTATAGGAATGAAATTCCCCATTGATAAAGGAACATTACATCGATCATGCATATAGGGAAGTTAAAGGGATGAAATTACCCATTGATGAAGGAAAATCACATCGATCCATACAAATAGGGAGGTTAAAGGAATGAAATTCCCATCATTGATGAAAGAAAATTACATCGATCATGCATATAGGGAGCTTAGAGGAATGAAATTCCCATTGATGAAGAAAAATCACATTGATGCATGCAAATAAGGAGGTTAAAGTAATAAAATATCCCATTGACGAAGAAAAATCAGATAGATACTTGGGATACGTAGGTTAACGGGATGAAATTTCCCATTGATGAAGGAAAATCACATTGATACATGCAAACATGGAGGTTGAAGGAATGAAATTCCCCAATGATGAAGGATAATAACATAAAAAATTGAAATACGTTGTGTTTCCGTCTGTCTGTAGTGCACCTCTGTTCGGATCGCCACTCTGTGCATAAAAAAATATTTAGGAACAGCTCAACACCCAAGAAACATTGTTTTTACTAATTATTTCGTGCCGTGACCAAAGTGTTTGTAGCAAACTGTTAGTTTGATATTTTAAAACGGCCTGAAGGGAATGTCATTTCTTTCATGGGATACTCGCGTTTAGGCGGATATTGAAAGAGTGCACAAGCAGCACATGTAACTGCAAGGCGCACCGCGTAGTGCCGCCTTACTATACTTCGTATAGCGTGTTACAATACGAAGGTGATGCGTATCATAGAATAACCTATCTTAAACCAATACCCCATTTTCGCAACTTGGACGGGATTCGAACTGACAACCTTTAAATTAGTAGGGTGACGCTCTAACCATCAAGATACACTGGCTTGATGATACACAGCAAGTTTAATAACATAATATGACGTCGCTTCCCCCCCTCCGGCGCCCCCCCCCCTGTTTTTTCCTCATTCCTGCTATTTCTGTTTAATACTTTTCTCCTTGGGCCGTTTTTGCAAATCGTTTATTGAGATTCATTTAGCATGAAATTAATTGTATCTACCTCTGTCAGTCGTTTTTGCAAATCTTCAACAAGTTTAATTTAATTCAATTCATTTAGAGAGCTATAACATGGAGGTTAAGGGATAGGATGCAAGTCCATGCTATAACCAAGATGGTTGGCTGCCCTACCGAAACTACTAGAACCGTCGTCATTTTCGCTGTCGACATAATGGAGCGGCTGTCGACATAATTTTTGCTGTTTGGATGTTTGGCCAAAAAGGGTCGGCCTTTGAAAGTAGTTTTATCATTCAACCAGGCCGCCAAGGTTGCTAGCTATACACAGAATCATGAAAACGTTATTGATGATCTTTCTCTCTATGAGTGGTGGACACTCATCCTTTAACTTTTTACTTTTTCCATTATCCTTGCACGTTCCCCTTCCATTTTCCACAATTTGAATTTCGGCCGCATTGGGATTTATCCTGAACATAAAATATTAAGGCTGGACCAATCAGCTTTTTTCAGCCCGAACCGATCATTAAACGAAACTGGTCAAATATTAATAATAATAATAATATTAATAATAATAATAATATTAATAATAATAATATTTTTTTTAATTTGTACAGTTCAGTACAGTCCGTGTTATTTTCATATATGACGTACTAAAAACCCGAAACTCAGTGAGTTTGTATGGGTTTTTATTTTGATTTGTTATATAACTGTTGAACTATATCTGTCTATATACTATACATATACATATTACACAAAACTCTTATACATTTATCAATACAAGAACTAAAATAAAAAATAATTAATTATATACAGTAACTACTTAAATATATTTCATGATGCCTGTGTTTATTTATCATACATGGCGATAGCCGTGTATGTAATTGAAGTCCTCTTTCCAGCATAACTGAAACTATTAATTTCTCCGTTTCTATTCAATATATTTCGGCCAAACTTGGCCAGATAGTAAATAGGTATAGAAGGTATATTTATACCAACTTTTATGCATTTCAGTGCAAGAGTAAACGTACGGAGCCACACGTAAATTTGAAAACTGTTCAATTCTTGTTGTTCTTGTTCTTGTTCTTGTTCTTGTGTGACACGGTTTCAGAAAAAACTACTGCACCTACCTAAAATCCGAAACATGATCTAGGCCAGAAATTTCCCTGGGCTTCATCCTCACTTTTTCGATTGGTCGAGCCGTTCCGGAGTTACGGGACCCTGAACGATCATTTTGATTGTTTTACATTGTTTTAACCATTGTAATTAGGGAACAGTGCAACTCAGCAAACTCCAGTCCCATTCTTCGTGCACGTGTTATGTCTTTGCTACAATGTCGATTGTTGAAGGGCCTGTGGTAATTTGGTTTGGTCAGATCACCGAAGTTAAGCAGCATTGGGCCCGATTGATACTTGGGAGGGTGACCACTTGGAATCCGGGTGCTGCAGACATAGGGCCTTAGGGCTTCGTCGGGCAGATGACCAGGAGTGGTTAACGCTCGTTAAAGCTCTTTGAACCCTTTGTAATTTGGTTGGGTTTAGGGGTCTTGTTGTTATGAGGTGAGTTAATATATTTCTGTATTATCTTTTTGTATTGGGGCGTACAGCGTTGGGTTCGGGCCTCAAATAAATTTGTGACCGAAAGGGTAGAAGGGGCGTACGGCTTTGGGCCACGGCTCCTAATAAACCTGTTCGAAAGAATCCGTGTTTCAGCTAAACGATATAGATTTAAACCAAACTAAGCTACGTTGTTGGGGCCTCGAAATTGGCAGCTAGAAACGATAGAATGGCGTATTTATTTCAGAGATGCAGGCTTTAAGAGCTGAGTTGAATTGTTTCATAGTAGCCAGCAACAATCGACTGCATGCTATGCCGCGACGCCATAGCTATAAAAAAGGTACACGGATTACAAACAAAAACGTCAAGTTTGCCGTAAAAAAAGGGGTAATATGAATGAATTTTCACTTGTTAAAATGTACATGGATAAAAATTGATGATTTTTAATTGAAATAATCAAATGTACAATTGAGATAATTGCATCTGTTTAGGTGCTGTTGTGTTTTTAACCAATCATATATTTAAAACGTAAAGCACAACAGCACCTCAACAGATGGAATTTTCTCAATTGTACATTTGATTATTTCCATTAAAAATCATCAATTTTTATCCGTGTACACTTTAACAAGTGAAAATTCAATCATATAACCCCCTTTTTTTACGACACACACTTGACGTTTTTGTTTGTAATTTATTTTTTCCTGATGTACCAGTTATGCTTGTTGTAACATTGCGTAAAAGTGTATTACTATAGATTAAATTCAAGAATATTGATGTTGTTGATGGTCCATTGTTTAATTTCTCGTTTCACTTGAGCAAGGTGGTTAAGGTTTCTAAGGTGTTGTAGTAACAGGTTGAAAGCAAATGGTATTAACAAATTTCACCTCTCCTGCCGTATTAATTTCTCCACGCTGGTGTTCTAAGCCAATTTAACGATAATAATAACAAAATGTTAACCACTTTTTACTGTAGTCCAAGTCAAATTGTTGGCGAAATATACTATGCTTGGGAACAGTGGCGTGCACGGAGGTAGGAGGGACGGGGGTGGGGGTGCATTGCAACTGCCCTTTTTGGATAAAAATGAACTTTTTCGGCCCTTTTCGAAGAAAAAACATTTCTTATTTTGCATTTCTGCACTGAAAAATGCTGGTGGCAGCGAGGAGAAAGGGACTAGAGCTCTAAAAAGGGCAAAAAGAAAACCAGTAAGCTCAGGAAAGGGGCCAATAATGATAAAAAAAAAAGTGCGGGACAACTGACAAGCAAAAAAAAAAAAAAATGGTCCCCAGAAAATAAAGCCTCAACGAGCCCCTACGCTCCTATACTGCAAATTGCCCCTGCCCTCTCGGATATCTGCCCTCACGCTACTGGTTGGGAAAAAAGAGAACCAACAAATTCTGGCCTCTTTAAAATATTTCGTAGAATGATTCTGCACAACATTACCCGGAAACTAACAGCGGGACACGCTAGGACAGCTTTATCGTCTGAGAATTCCAGGCGGATATTACTCTCACACCAATTTACCTCCTACTGCGTTCCAAATTCGCACTTGGAACAGACAGTTTCAGCGAAAGCCCTCTGTGGATTTACAAGGGCAAGGGGCGAAAAGAGGTAAATCCACTGGTAACAAAAAAAAAACCTGAACGATCTTAAAAGTCAGAAGCATATCATCTCGTGCGCAAATTCAGAGACTCGAGACCGACTGTAGATAAACTCTTATCATACGGGAGGTTTTGCAAGCCAAGGAAGTTTTTTTTTGTGATCTTATGTTGATCCAGACTCAACTTGTCGATATCCCTTAGGAGAGACGGTGACCATAATGGGCTTTCGTACTCCAATCGTGGTTGAGCAGTGAGAGAGGTAAGCCTGGTTGCTGAAGATTTGCGGATCTGGTTGCCCTAGGAAAGCGGACCTTGGCAAAATCCCCGCCAGGAGTGCTGGCCAGGGTAGCGTGAGAGGCTACCATGCTCCTTTAGCGACTATGGGAAGTATTCTGGACAATCTCAGCCCCTACGATGATCAGAGGTTTCCCGGATCGAATCACCGGGTTGGCACCTCCCTTTACCAGATATTTCTTCTTCTCTAAAAGTCTGGTAATGTTCAAAATTGAGCCGGTTCAGTCATATAAGCATTAAATTGCTTCGTCTGGCTTAAAGCTCAAAAAAGAAATAATTTAAAAAAAAATAGAGATGTCTACAAACACCTTAAAAGCCCACACTTTCATTTTAATATTACTATCGGTTGTTTTGTTTTTACCGTTTAGGGAGCACGAACCCAAACTGGGTTATCTGCCCCGCGACGACGAAAGCGACAATTTAGCTGGAGCAATCCAAGCGGAAAACCCAGGACCAATGGATTTGATAACAGTTAAGTTACAATGCAGGGATGGCTTAAGGTTTGCAGTTAAGCAAATCCCCAAGTTATTTTCTTAATAGTCATCAGGTTGTGGTTGATTCCTCAATTGATATTGGAAGGATGGATTTTTATATCCGATATGGAAGGTCTGGCATTTTTTTTTTATTGGAGAGTGGCAGCTGCCAATTTTCACCACACTCCGAAGCATATTCAATCGCATTACTCAGCGTTAAGTTATCATTTTCTGAGTCAACCGCATGTGCACCTAATTTAAGAT
Organism: Lithobius niger; assembly: GCA_023313725.1. Classification (NCBI taxonomy): domain Eukaryota; kingdom Metazoa; phylum Arthropoda; class Chilopoda; order Lithobiomorpha; family Lithobiidae; genus Lithobius; species Lithobius niger. Next base: position 81,316 of record JAHWFP010251600.1, read on the forward strand.
CATCCGCAAATTTAAACTGGTGGACCGTTGAGGGATTGCAGCAAAGGTCACTTAAATATATGACAAAGAGTAATGGTCCCAGTACAGACCCCTGAGGTAGGCCTACTCCACTAATAATAGCAGAGGGAGGGGACACGGATTCCGCGGTTGACTTCTGCTGCTAAGAAAGAACGAGATCCATTTCAATAGTGCATCACCAAACCCTTAGTGCTCGAGCTTAAAGAGCAGTTTTGAATGGACCTCCGATTCGAATGCCTTACAGAAATCGAAATAAATAACGTTCGTAGGCGCACCCGCGTCAAGCGCATTGGTACACAAATCGATGCATGCCAAGAGCTGACCAGTTGACGACGTGCCAGACAGAAAACCAAATTGTGCATCTCTGATGAGGTTATGACCGAGCAAATATGTCAGTATGACATGTCTCACAGGTCAGTGCAATGGACCGATATTTGGGGGGTAGGGGAGGGGGGGGGATTTACCTCATCGCCCTTCTTGAAAACGGGTATTACATTAATTCGCAGTACTCCAAACAGATCGGAATTTCCCAGACACAAAAGAGAGATTAAATATAAATGCAAGGGGGTAGACTAATTATGCGATCAATTTCTTTTTAGAAATAGGCCGGGTGGCCCTCGGTTCCAACGGCATTTAAGCATTTAAAACTGAAGATACCGGACGAAAATTAAGGTTGGAATTTAAATCAGGGTACAGAGCCTCAAAGTGTCGCGTCGGCCGAGGCTCCGTTTATGAATACACTCGGATGCAATCTTTGTAATCGCATCCCGCAATAACGACTGCATAAATTAAAACCAGATTTTGCACAATAATAGCGTTACACCCAGCGGTGATTTGTAAAAAAAAAAAAAAATTAAAATCAGACACGTTGTTGAGGAACAACGCAATCTAGCAACGCGCTACGAAATCAAATGGACAAAGAAACAAGATGCGATGAGCAGCAAAAAGAAGAGCCACAACGCTGTCTCCAATGCACTCGCAAACAACTGCCTGTGTCCGATATATCGTTCGTTCATTCGTTCGTTTGTTTGTCTGTTTGTTGGTTTGTGTTGTGCCGTCAACGCCATCCAGCGACGCGCTACGAAATCAAATGGACAAAGAAACAAGTTGCGATGACAACGTTGTTTCCAATGCAACATGGGTTAATGTATTTGACGATCTTGCGGGTTTTCATAATGTTTCCCCATGTAATGTTTTAACATTAATTTTTTTTAATGTAAATATTTATGCGTCTTTAATTTATTGTGTGATTAATAATCGCTTCGCTCCATTTGGTCGGACAGTGTAACTGTTGACGCCCTAGTAGCGTTTGACAAAGATATCGTTTAATAACTCTGCCTTGGAGTAACTGTCGGTGATGAATTTGAACCCTATCTAAACGGTGGCACATTCTCGAAGTACTAGTTTTTAGTCGATACAATTGGAATAGGGCTGAAAGACATCCTTCTTTGATTGTGGAGACTGAGTAATCTTTGTGACATGCGTTGTAAATATGTAAGTTTTCCAAAGTCGGTGCTTTCTTGTAACTGAGCCACAGTTGCAATTTTTTTTTTGTCTGCCAAATCTCACAATATTCCCTGATGGTGTGCATTTCAATCGGTTTGTACATTTAGGTGGCTGCCTTGAAGAAGCAAAGTCCAAATCAGGGCTCATTAAAAAAAATCATACTTATCGGGCTTCTTTGCAATCAATACAAGACTTGAAAAACAGTGAATTCGAAACGAGACCGTGCAATGAACACGATTGCTCAAACACCCGCAGACATCCACATCAATATCTTGTATATAGTCGTCGTCAAGTGAAATGCAAAATAGAAAATATTATTGCATCTGGTAGGCTTTATAACCAATTAGAGCAGACCTGATGGATTTTTAAATTCTAAAAAGGGCTGGTGGTCCTTGTTTGTTGGAGTTTAAGTTGTCCAATCGACGAAAGAGAAAATCCCCCGAAACAATATTGTAGAACGATGGCTTAAAGGGGGATTGCCACCAAATGATACGCTGCAGCATCTATAGCCATTTGCCGCCATCTAGTTCTGTCTAGCCCTTACTCTCAACAGGCGAAGGAACACACAAATAACAAACAAGCCACGTGCCTCCTTAATTATTGAGTGTAAAGTTGGTGTACTCACGTACACCAAAAAGCAATCGGTACAGTTAAGCCTAACGCCATCAACGGCGCTTTTTTCTACATATATATCGATATATATACGCAGATTTTGAACCGCCTAGGGTGTCATCTAGTGAGAGTGATATCGTTAACCTTGACCACTTACTCCCTGGTGCACGTGGACGCACCAACTTTACATTCAATAAATAAGGAGGCACATGGCTAGTTTGTTGTGTAAAATGAAATTTCTTTGCGCATGCCTTCGCTTGTTGAAATCAAATGCCGTATAGAACTAAGTAACGGTAGACGGCGCTAGATACTTCAACCTGTTAGTCGGTGAAGAGGCACCTTTAATACTATTGTGAGCGCGGTGTATCTTGAGTCCTGCACGTATTTTGTGAGCGGCTACGTCTTCCTGGAGGGTGTGGCTTTAATCGATGGCCGCCATTGTTTTTGTAACCATCTTGGATATCAACAAGGCACTCTGCTACTGAAAACGTACAATCGATTATCTGTGTTCGTTCTGCAGAGAACTCAAGATAGGCCGCGGACACTATAGTCACAATGGAGGACCCCATGCAACCAACACACAATTCGCAATAACTCTCTAGAAGGTTATCCACCTATAAAATTCAGTTGTTTAGGGGAAAAATAACCGATAAACCCTCAGCTTCTTCAGCTAAGTTTTCACCCATCCGTTTAACTCTCTTCTAAAAGTAGGGGACCATCACTTACACTGTCGACAAAATGGAGCGAAGCGATTGCAAACAACCCGTCACTTTTGCATTGGAGGCAGCGTTGTGGCTCATTTTGTTTCGACGGCGGTTGCGACGAGCGATTTGCCGACTTTGGTTTTCCGCTTGGGGTCGATGCCGCCCTATGCCCTTTTCGCGCTTCGGGAACTACTGGTGAGCAAATAGGTAAGCTGTTGACATTACCTGTGCACCTTGATTATTCCTCAACAAAATGTCCGATTTTAAATTTTCTTTCTTAAAACCACCTCTGGGTGAAACGCTATCAATGTACAAAATATGGTGTTAATTTCTGCAGTGGTTAATTCGAAGCTTTGGAGCGAATTCATAAATGGAGCTCCGATCAGCCTTCGGTCTCATGATGATAATGGCTATCCCTTTTGCACAAGGCGCAGCTGAAGCCGCTTAGCCCTCAACAGAAAAACTCCATAAACCCTGTCCCCCCTCTTAACCATTTCCCCTGCGGCTCCACCAACCTAACAGCAGCCTCTTTCCCATCTTCACTCCTGTCCCCTCTTCCCCCAACCCCGAAACCACCTGATGGCCTCCTCTCCCTCCCCAATTCTTTCTACCCCAAAGGTCCTCCAGCCCCCGACAACCAACCAGAACACATGCTCCAACGTTTCCTCTCCTTCTCTGCAGATGCCACAGGTGACAGCTTCATCCTTGCCCCCCCTTTTCTACTCCATCACCCAAGGCTGCAGCCCTTGCCTTAAACAACAGCACACTCCCCCAGTCCCCCTCATACCAACTCTCCCACCTCAATCTGCTCTTTTCTTCATGATACCTCTCAGTCGACGATTTCCCTCTCATATCCCTCTTCCACCTTTCCACTTCGACATCCTTAATACCCCTCCTCCAACCCACTGCCCCCTCTTCCAACCACCTTCACAAACTTCCCCGCCAATCTCCTCGTCCTATCCTCCGACCGGGTACAACACCTCCGCGTCACAAACTCGTGCACCCTCTTCATAATAGTCTCCTCCTCCAGCCCGCGCACCCTCCTAGCGAACCCAATCTTCGCTGCCTTCTCCCTGGCTTCAAAGGACGATCACCCCATTCCCCCCTTCACCACCAAATAACAGCTACGCCATCACCACGTGAGTTTCAGACTGACATAAAGCACCATAGCCTAAATGGTAAAGTGTTGTCAGTGTGTCTGAGATCTTCATAATAAAGAAAACAATCTATCTTATCACTGCAAAAAGAGCCCTCAGGCTCTTTGTTTAGTTTTGTTTTTCTAGAGTTGTTTACTGTGCATTCTTTGTTTAGTTTCGGATTGTTTGTTGTTTTGTTTTGAGGGACGTATGACCCTTTTAAGGGTTGATGCGCCGAAATAAAGTCTACAAAGCTGATTTTGTACAACGACACAACTTTACAGCATCAAACTGACATTGATGAAGGCTAAGGTAAGTGGTGCCGTCTTGCACAGCAAAATACTTGAAAATCACAAAAACAGACAAATATTTCAGTTTTCGGCACCTAATTTGTGCCGAAGTTCACAAAGTTAAAACGTAAAACAATAAATAAAACTGGGAGAGACCCCCACGTCAACCACATCAGGGTCCATCATCTACGCCCTGATTTTGGGAACAAGACACAAATTAGATGCCGAAAGTTGAACTATTTGTCTGCTTTTATGACTTGCAAGTTATTTTGCTGTGGTAGACGGCACCATATAACTTAATCTACTAACGCTTGCAAAGTAAATCAACTCAGTGTCATTGATGATAGACGAGAATTTTTTTGGCTACAGTTGTCCGTCGATAGTGCTACATTTGGAGGTTGAGTAGGTTTAGGCATAAGATGTAAACGTAGTGAAAAAAAAATTCAGTATACTCCAGCGTTTGATCGTATCATGTGATTTTCTCAATCTTGCAAATCGTAGCCCGTCCTTCGACCGGTACCTGAAATCAAATCATCAAATTAACCTTGTTTGACATAAATAAATACAGATCTCGATACAGATGAAAACTTGGTTGCGTTGCCTTTTGGACTTGTATGTCAGACTGCCTGAGCGTGGAATCGAACTAACGACCTTTGAAACCAAAGGCCGAGGTCCTACCGCTGAGCCATACTGACACGGCCGAAAGGAAACGTCCATAGGCAGCACTTAACACGTGCATATATACATATAAACATACATATGTTGAGCCTTTGGCTTTCCGTCTTTAATCCGTATTTCACATTTAAGTATTCCATAGGTTTCACTTGGGGTATGACACGGCAAATACGCGTCCCTCCAGTGGCGATTGGAAAGTGTATGTTTATACGTATACATGCACGTGTTAAATGCTGCCTATGGACGTTTCCTTTTGGCCGTGTCAGTATGGCTCAGCGGTAGGACCTCGGCCTTTGATTTCAAATGTCGTGGGTTCGATTCCTCGCCCCGGCAGTACGACATATTAGTCCAAAAGGCAACGTAAATAGGTTTGCATCTATATTTATTCAGCTGTTGTTGAGCAGTAGGCTTTCCATCTCTAATTGTTAGACATATTTATAAACCGACTGATTTACTGATTGAGATATGGTTGCATGAAAATCAGAATATTTTCTAAATTCCTCAAAATGTGGGTGCAGTTTTGTATGGCAGAAATTTGTCACCGTCATTCTTTATGAAAGAGCCTGAATACTGCCCACCTCTTCTTGTTCGCAGCGAACGTCTTTATGAACTCCTGATCATGCGCGTTATTTCGTTTAAAATCTAAGTGATAACGTAGAGACTAAAGCAAACTGTGAAGTTTGCCTGTCGTCGTAAATTTACCGTTATTTTTTAGTATGCGGAAATTCCCCTCCCTTCCTCTCCGGACATCTTTCCCTATACATTTAATTCCACAATTAAGAAAAAAGAAATTTGTTTATTTATATTAAAACGTTGCGCTGACATTTACCCGAAATTCAGAGAGCAAAAATCACGCAATTTTAATTCTAGGGCAGTAGTAATGTGGTTTTTGTCAAGTGTGTTTCTCACTTGGCTCCCCCCCCCGGGCAGTGAACACCTGCCCAAATGTGCGGTATTCCAGATGCACTACGTGTGTTTGTACAATAAAGCCAAAGTCGGGAGAGAGAATGAAGCCTACATCTTAACTTCATGAAAAAACACCACGGCTCGTTACCTGTAGCTGTCTTGCACGATCCAAGGACCTCTCTGACGTGTTGGATAGACGCTCGTGCCGTATTCCAGTTTCAAGCCGTGTTCCATGTTCAAGAGGCCGTAAGGTACCGAACCACGCTCTGCGCCTCCTTCACATCACCACGACCACTACTACCCTACAAACACATGTAGTGCATCTGAAATACCGTACATTTGGGCAGGTGTTCACCGACCGGGGGGAGTCAAGTGAGAAACACACTTGACAGTTTTGATTATATTTGTTTTGGTTAGTTGCCTCGGCTTGAATTTCACAGGTAGGGACGCAGGGAACAAAGCACGATTTTTTTTTTAATGTTATCTGGGGTATTGTTGTTGCCGTTATTTGCTAGGTTAGGTTAACTGTCTTGGCTAGAATTTCATCCGGCAAGGAAAGAGTTTCATGCGGTGAACGACGGTTTATAGAGGGGCAGTTGTGTTGCAATTAGCCTTTTCCAAGAGGGGGTGTCAGGGCAAAATTCAGGGCCCTAACGCAAGGTCGGATCAATCTTGAGTCGATGGTTCTCCCTCCCCGAAGAAAGACGAAAAAAAATTTGCAGGGGGTGCGGGGCTTCTAACTGTAGGCTTCAATAAACTTGTAGTAGCAAATTTACCTTAGATTTTTACTTTTCATCGTAAAATTTGTGCTCCAGCCTCCAGATTTTTGACCCCTGCCTTCAGGGTCCGGGTGTTTTGCACCATCTTCACTCCGCCTCCCCCCCCCCCCCACTATTAATTACAACAATTGCTTGATTTTGATATACGTAATAATCTCGTAAAAGTTTAAACTCTTTTATTGTAAAAAAAAATATTTTTGGGAAGGGGAGTGACTGGGGAGAAAGTGTCCGGGGTTGGGGGAATGTCCAGGGATAAAAAATCCGCGCTATGAGGAAAATACGTTCGCTGTCTTTTTTTTTTTTTGGGGGGGGAATGTCTGGGGGGGGGTTGGGGGGGGGGGGGGGATGTTTATGTCCTCGAATCCAATTTTTTTTTTACAGGTAGACAGCTAATGTACTACGTAATAGCATCTGTTATTTTTCTGTGAAAATTGGTATAGGTAATCGAATCTTAATATTGTTTTCAAAAACGAGCTCTAGTTCGCTGCAATGCTTTCACAAAAGCTTTCCTGCAGTGCACCGAGGTTTACGGACAGCTTGACACGAGGGGAGCTTTTACCAAAAGCACGCCCGTTTATCCAAACTGGCCGCCTCGCGCTGTTTCCTCGAATGTTTCGAATATCCTCGAATTCATTTTTTACGGGTAGGCAGCTAGTGTACTACGTAATAGCAACTGTTATTTTCTGTGAAATTTGGTGTAGCTAATCGAATATCAATTGTTTTTCAAAAACGTTCTGTGGTTTGCTGCAATGCATTCGCACAAGCTTTCCTGCAATGCACCGAGGCTTCCCGACAGCTTAACGCGGGGGGAGCTTTTACCAAATTCCACCCCCCGTTTATCCAGAGGGACCGCCTCGTGCTGTTTCCTGTAAATTAGGGATCGTCCGATAACAGGATTTTGCTGATCCGATCCAATGCCGATAACTGTCATACCGATCCGATAGCGATATCTAATATTTTTAACCAAGCAAAATTTATAAACTTAATAAGAACTAAAAAACACAATATAATTTCCTTGTTAATTCATATAATTGAAAATAAGTTGTAATTATCATTTTTTTTACACTTTTATTGCAAGGAGTTCAAAATTTTACTATTATTACACGCAATTGATCTATGTGGGTAAAATTTACCACTGCTTATCCCGTCCGGTTCGTTGTAACTTTTGGCACTTTCTCATACCAGTACCACAAGTAAAAAAATGAAGTTAAATGACAAAAAAATAGAAAAAACCCATTTATCAGCACTGCAGTTTAATAAATTTAATGCTGATTAAAATTCTTCACTACAAACGATTGAAAACTTCTGATGTTAACTATGAGTAGCCTACTTTTGTACTAACTGCATATACACACTTGCATGAGAGAAAAAACGAAAATCGGAAATTATAAAACTAATCTTTACAGGGGCTGGTCACGCCTTTTAATTTCAAATCAACTGTCAAGAGTTTCCAGGCTCTGCCCCTCAAACCCCCACCCCTAAAAAAAAATCCTAGTAATTAAAATGATGGTCTAGCAAAACATTAATTACGGACGAATGACAAAATTAACACCGGACATTGGAAAAATATTCCTTTGCTTACTTTACTTGTCCCCTCCCCAAACTCACGTCTAACTAAAATAGACCTCAGCTTAGGAAAACGCGATTTAAAATCACCGTAGCCCATCTGGCCAACTTACCCAGCACGAAACAAAACTTGGGTGTTTGCTTTACCAATCCAAGGCTTCACCATCCGATCTTGAATTTCTACGAATAAACCGATTTGCTGCAATATCTTCAATTGGTAATCCATATATTTCATTCAGATCCACTTGAAACTAGTTTTAAATAGATCATAGTTGCTTGGATAAACTGACTACATCAGAGAAACCGGATGTTTACAAAATGCGCTTTAAAGGTTGATACCCCAAAGGTGCACCTGCTACCAGTAACATGGAGGATACAGCTTGAATAATTTTAACAGTACTAAAACACAGGATTCGAGTAAATTACTTGGATATTGTTATACTATAATAGTAATAAAGTATTTTTTAAAAGTAATAATTTTAAATGTTATGAGACGATTTTTGTTTTAATGGCCTAATCTGCATTACTTTTTCCCGGTTGTCCGCGCATCGAGCACCCTGCCGATGCCAGCTAAGACAAAAGACAACACACTCCGTAGCAAATAATTAAAACGTTTCTCGTTACCGCATTTTTTATGGATTTGTATTTCTAAAAAAATTACAATTTTAACATAATACATTTTTAGAACCTTATACAAAACACAACCCGCTTATTCACTGTCCAGGATTACTGATTAGCACGTTTTGTGTTGGCCCTTGTGACTGAGCTCCACAACAAAGAAATCTTGCAAGGATCGGAAGTTACGCTACTAACGCTTCTACGGTCATCGATTTCTTTAACTAACAAAAGGTAAACGAGATCGCAAATATAAGTTTATGTACTTTTACGTTAAATATTTAATAAAAGTAACTAATATGCACAATGTTCAGAATTAACCAAATGTTGGCTGGTTTTGGCACGTGCTCCGTTAGCACCAGCTGGTGCTTGGTTCCCCTCGATCCCTAGACGACTTAAACGCAATGCACTTGACATTAGTATTAGTATTTACAAGATTAGTATTTATGAATTCTTGGTATTCTTGGCCTTTGCTAGTTAATCCGTTAAACCGAAGCAATTTACAAAACTGAAACTCGCGTTTGGCAGTGAAGTTGACATCGGCATCGGACACATAAACCGACCGATACCGATCCGATTATCGATGAAAACCGATGCCGATACCGATCCGATGATCGGTCGATCCCTACTGTAAATCCTTTGAATTTGGGAAACAAAGTAGCATGTGTGGAGGCCCTATTACGTGGAGGTCAGATGAATTGGACTTGCCCTGTAAGGTGCAAAAAGGAAAATAAGGGGCGGCATTGTCGTGCTCGGTTTTTAATATTGTTAGATGAAGGAAGCATTTTTAACACCTTCAAAAACCTGCCGCGTAATGGGCAAAACACAATGAGTTCGGGAATCTCAAGAAACTCGAATAAGCGCTCTCACCTCTCAACCACCATGACAACCCGTGGTTTGCATATGCAGATGCTATTGAGTCACTACTATTCGTTGATAGGTTTGGACTATCATTTCGCGAAAACGGCGTGGTTGGGCCACGAAATTTGTTGGCGATTATTCTTGTGAATATTGAGGTCATTCAACGAGTCAAGCTGAGCTGAGAGCTGCGAGTAGCTGCGCCTGCGCAGGCAGGCAGGCCCTTATTTCCGATAAACGAAATGACCCTAATTTGCGTTTCTTCGTGCTCGAGTAAGTTTTGTAGACGGACGAACGTAATTGTAAATAAAATAAACTAATGATGGTTGACGAGTGTGAAGACTGAATTGTGTGAATGACCAAGCGCATATTCATATAAAGTAATGTGAAAAGAGGATGGACTGCCTACGGGAACGGGAATGGAAACAATCGATTTATTAAATCCATGATAATAAGCAATAAATTTATGTATTCTGATTTATTTGATTGTTCTTCGTCGCAAGGTGAAAAGTAAAATTAATCACAAAGTGAATGAAATAGAATTGGAAGACTGGCCTCGAGAGAATCTAAATCTACATTAAGGCGCTAAAATTTAATTAAGTGGTTCTCGAGAGGTGTCCAGGCGGTTGTGTAGTACGGAATAAGTAAAGCGTAAATCTGCCTATTATAATAACTATGAAAGTTATTATTTTGAAATTAACAATGTTTGTCAATAGATGTCGCGATTATATTTACATCCAAAATACGTGCTACCTACGACTGTCCTTAGTGCCGAACATACCTCCGTTGCATAGCAACGTCCTCGAAAAAGTCGCTTCGTGGAGGCCGAATTGTCTACACCCACTGCCTAATGTCGTTATAATTTTGGCCGGATTTTTTCCCTACCTATAGTAGAGTTCCAGGGTTCTTGTACTGAAAATAGAACAGTGACACGACGCAGTATTGTTGTATATAACTCTATGCTGGATCCTTAATGGGTTAGCTGCAAGGGGCACTGCAGATAGAAACAAAAGGGCGTCATAGTGAAGCCGATGCTGTTAAGAGTGATTTCTTAGACCTACAACGCGCGATTTTTGTTGTTGGAGAAAACAACTTTATTTTAAGCCTAAGAAATCCGCTCTTCCGTTGTTTTTCCCCCCATTTTTATGTAGTGCACCTTGCAGTTATGCCCTCCATAACCTTTACTGGTGCCAATATGGCGGCAAATGTCACTGCTCTATAGCATACGCGACTGGATTGGACAATTATATAGCCGACGAACGCGCCAATGATGCGATTGATTTGTTCTGCTCCCGCTTTCTGTCAGCCGACGGCAACACTGGCGGAACAAAATTGCCAACGTTCCTTCCCTTGCAAAACATTAGAATACACGAATTAACGTGTCGCTTTTTTTTTTTTTTTGCAGGCGTAGAGAAATAGCTTTCATGTGGCTGAGTGATAACTTTAAAAACTATTTGAAAATACTTTAATAGATAATAAAAATTTGCCACGCAAATCTACGCAAAAATTAAAATTAATATTTTGAAGACCGCCAGTTGCTACCAATAGATGTGGCGATTCGCAGTACAAAGATGCGATTTGCGTTGCCAATTCCCGAGCAGACCTCGAAGAAATGGACCAGTCGTAGCGGCCATTTTGCCTAACACCCAAATATTATTGTAGGTCGGGCCGCATAGTTTACTGGCCATGGTTCTGCTGAGTTGGCATGCGCACGCTATGCACTAGCAAAACAAGATGGCTGTTTCTTTGTACGATCCATGTTTCTAATACGATGAGGTATTTTGTTTCATCTTGATGGTAGCTACTGGAACACTTCGAAAGGGTAAAAAAAAAAATGGCGCTAAACTGTGTGAACGTTTGGGAGGCTATAATTGAACCAGCACAGCACATAAAGTGTCAAATTTGTTCTGTAAACCTAAGTTTTACTCACGTACGACGCCGTTTTTCATACCTATTCTCGCAGCGCGTCCCTAAACTCGGCTAGCATGATGTCATCAGTCAGCTCAACAATGCCTTTACAGCTCGTCAGCGTTGAGCGACGAGTTGTTGAGATTAGGAATGTACTGATAGTCACGCGACGTCAATCAACGTCACACAAAATGACACTCGGTGACTGACATCGTTTACCACCGGCTTTACATGCCACTAACCCAGGCTGTCCTCCAACTCCCACCTAGTACTGGTGCAATCCTGTGAAGTCACTACTACCAATGAATCCACTTCCTTTATTTGTATCTGGTCTTTTCAAACTGGCTGTTGGCAGACAAAATAAGCTGTTTTTTAAGCTATTTTTTAAGCTTGTTCAAGCCCATGAAACTGTATTCCCAGGAAAAAAAAAATTACGGGGGTGGAGGATGAGATTGGCGGGACAAACCTCTTCAGGGGTGAGGGGGGGGGTGGTAATGCTTCCTCTTCTCACTTACAGAATTTCCCTTTTTTTTCGCCTGTGCAAAGAAATATTTTCCCTTTTACACATCCGTTATTGAATTTCCTTTCATTACACCACTATTTTTTAATATTTCGTAATTTAAAAAAAATTATGGGCCCTTTTCGACGGTACAGGAATGAAAATTTCAAATAACATTCAAATGACTGCCTAGTTAGTGGCGTAACTAGTAGGGGGGCAAAGGGGCGATTCACCCCCTCTGTAAGATTTTTAAGGCTTATTTGGCAAATTGGCCTAGTCAATTTTTGCATAGCTGAAAAAAACCTTGACTATCGTGAAGACGTATTTTAAACAGTAAGACAATTATTAACTCCATATTTGCTTAAAATTACCAACATTTCTAACAAAGCATCATGAATGTTTAAAAAATAAGTATTTAGTATGAAAGTGAAAGATTTACATTTCATATTTTTTTTATGCATGTAATGCATTCAGCAAAACTAAGTTTATAAAAATGTTTCCAACGGCATGCCGTTTACAAGGGCAGAAAATGCCGGAAAATAGCAAAAATGCTTCAGCTTCCGGGGCTCTTATTCGGTTCTCCCCCCACACCATTCGGCTAAATGGCTAGTGTTGCCCCCTCAGTACAAAACCCTAGTTACGCCACTGGGCCTAGTGTAACGAGTCCTCCTACCATTCCTATTAAAAGTAAAGGACACGGATGGACCTATCAAAATTAGTACTGCCACAATTTTCGTCATTTTAGCCTTAATAGGCCAGCAACAAACGGGAAATAAACACTGACCAAATTGTAAATTGGGGATCGGGTATGAGTTTAAAATGTTAACACGCCTTCATTGGGGTAGAAAATTGTGGGGTAACGAAGATTTTGAGAACGATGGGTCTGGATGGAGAGAGAAGATCGTGTCACTGAAGAAAATCTCAACTAGCAAATAAAACACAGAATTTCCCCATTTTTCTCCTTTTTCCCTGTTTAATATTCCCCCCCCCCCCCCACCCACACCTTGAAGAGCATTTTTCCCCTAAAGAAGGAAAAAAATTCCCTGTAAGCGGAAGCACTGGGTGGTCGTATGAAGTCGGTGTGAGAAAATTTGACATGGTGGGTTAACATTGACAAAAAGATAACGTGATATAATTTATGAATGGACCCTTGGGTTAAAAAGTTGGAGCAGGTGTCTTTGCTTTCGGTGGTTTCTTCCTCATATTAGTGTGTCTTTAATTCTCTCAATTAATGATGACTCTACCTGCTTCATTGTTTGATCCCATCATTATCCTAAAACAAACACTAACATGCTCGCTAAAATGCTTGAGGTGCTGGGGACGTGAACTCGGAAAATTCGGGTGGAGAATCCATGTTGTATTCACCGTACAAATAAGCTTACTAAAACTTTCATTTTCGTGCGCGTCCATTATTTACGCTCGCTTTCAAACCAGGTTCATTACAGTGACTTTTCAAAAACGAGTTTAAATAAGGTACGTACTTGTTCAAACATTGTAGGGTGTTTTGCGAGTCTGTTATTTATCGGATGATTCTAAACTGGAACAAAACCGGTAACTGACTTTGTTTTAGAGTTTCTGTTGGGCGGCTGTACAGGATGGGCCACAAAAAACTGACGACCCAACATTTTCTCAGTCCAACTTTTCTAGTTAGCAGCCCCCAAAACCAGGATAGGACAGAAATCAAAGCTAATGAAACGGGAAGATTTCTGTTTTCTCTGGTTCTGAGGGGCGCTGACTAGAAAAGTTCAACGAGATCAATGCACGTGTATGATTTTTGTCCGTCCATTGCTGGAATATGCAAGTCTGGTGTGGTCATCATCCTTCTTGAAGGGTATCGAAGTGGGGGGGGGGGGGGCCCGGGGATACTGAGGGGCCGCCGGGAGAATTGTGGAGTATGGGGGAGGATGTGGGGAGGGGAACCTGCTAGACCGGGGTGCAGCCAGTTATTAAATTGTTAAATCACCCCTAGACAGTTATCGCTAAATCTTGGACTCCATATATTATTAGGGTGTTGATCAATGCACGTTAAATTAGTGGGAATTACTGTCATCACACAGTTTTTTTTTGTTGGTTTATCATCCCCCTCCCTAGTACGACATAACCCCCTTATATCGGTTTTGTGTCTGCAGTAAATGGTAAGTTGCTCAGCTTCAACACTTTTAAGATTATTTTTTCACTAGAGGAAGCCCGTGCTATGCACGGGGCCGTTCACATTTCCCGGGACACATTTCCCGGGACACATTTCCCGGGACACATTTCCCGGGATATTTTCCCAGGACATTTTCCCGACGACTTGTCAGATTGATCGACCACTTATGTCTGGCTCCTTTTTGGCTGCAGGTAGAGTGGGAGAGTGCATTTTCAATACGGGCGCGAGTAGGGGAGAAGTGGTTTTCCTTTAGGCTTTCCTTTAGGCTTTCCTTTTAGCCGGCCTCCGATATTATTATAAAGATTTCACCGCCATGTCGACTTTGTCACTAGCAAAATCATGAAAAAGACCCACTACGTCTTAATGTTTTTTTGTCCACAAAACCCACTTGCGTCGAAATCTGTACACTACGTTTCTCAGGCCAGTTCTCGAATATTGCTTACAGGTCAGCCTTGCTGTTCTTACTTTTATTTCTTAATTGACTTGAATCCCTTTGACATTTTCCCTATGATGAACGTTTTCAGTGCTAAAAACATTCCAACTGTCGTCAAACAATTCAAAGTTGCAAACTGACTCTTCGTTATCAAGTCGTAAACCGTGACACCGATATCAACCCTTCTAATTTCTTTTATTTCTTCACTTTAAGTCAAGTAAGTATTGTGCGCGCAGCGTAACTTGAGTCATGCAGCTATTTTATGAGCGGCTACATCTTCCTGGTGGGAGCGGCTTTAATCGACGGCCGCCATTGTTTTTGTAACCATCTAGGATATCAACAAGGTGCTCTGCTACCGAAAACATACAATCTATTATCTGTATTCGTTCTGGGGCGAACTCAAGATAGGCCGCGGACACTATAAGTAGTTTATTACGACGGCTCGAAGTTCATGGTGAACTTGTGTGTGCCGTATAAGTCAGGTACAATAGACAGGCACATGATAATGAATGATATGGAGGTAATATTAAACACATTATTTGTTGACAATTACTATTTTGAACATAAATCCATAGTACGCATCAGAAACAAAAATAAACACAACGTAACAGTTTAGTACAAAAAAATAATAATACTCACTAAATGCACATTCCACATTTATATAAATATGTATGTAAATACACACTATATTAAAAAAAATCAGACCGAAGGTTTATCGGGGCATTGCTTAATCGATTTCTTGATTAAGCAAGACGTAGTCGAATGGTTTATTTTTAATCTCATTTACCCCATCAATTTGGAGCAGTTCAATAGGGATTTCATTAAACACAGTAATAAGTTTATATTTGTTTGTTCGTTTGCCATATTGATTCTTGGCAAAAGGCACTTCATGTCGATATGTGGTTTTCCTGGAAATTATTATTCTTAATAGTTGAGCTTAATTTATGGTCAAGGTTAAAATAGTTTTTCAGAACTACAACGAAATCTCTAAATTGTTTTTAATTTTTAGAATTTTTGTTTTCCGGTATATTTGTTTAGATTTTAAATTTCCATATTCGTTAAAAAGAATTTTTATGATTCGGTTTTGCAGTTTTTGCACAGCCTATTTATGTGGCAGTTCGCAGCAAATCCATATACTTCAATACCATATCTAATCAAGCTTTCAACCCAAGAATAATAGATCATTTTTGTGTGCTTTTTATGTTAAGAAGGTGTCGGATGTGATAGACTATAGGCATAAGTTAGGACTAGAGCCCGACTTCTTGGTTCCAAATTCACTGAAAATGTCAATCGTCGTTTCTTTATTGAAAGGTTTGTTCCTTTACGATACTCTTCAGCTTCAGGGATATTCTATCTTTTATTTCCCCTCCTTTTTTCCCGGGTGTTGGGGGGGGGGGGGGGGGGGG
>JAHWFP010251600.1:99940-110899 GCA_023313725.1 Lithobius niger
AGCCAGGGTAGTGTGAGAGATACCAGGCACCTTCTACAGCTATGTGATCTTTTTTGGCGTATTATTGAGCGGGTTAGTCCCTACTGAGATTGGAGACCAGGGTAGTGTGAGAGATATCAGGCTCCTTCTACAGCTATTGGGCGTTTTTTTTTTATTGTTGAGCGGGTTTGTCCCTACTGAGATTGGAAGCCATGGTAGTGTGAGAGATACCAGGCTCTTTTTACAGCTATGGGAACCTTTTTGTCCTATTGTTGAGCGGGTTAGGCCCTACTGAGATTCGAGGCCATGGTAGTGTAAGTGATACCAGGCTCCTTCTGCTGCTATGGGAACCTTTTTGTCCTATTGTTGAGCGGGTTAGACCATACTGAGATTGGCGGCCAGGGTAGTGTGAGAGATGCCAGGCTCCTTCTACAACTATGGGAACTTTTTTGTCCTATTGTTGAGCGAATTAGTCACTACTGAGATTGGAGGCATCCCGGTTAAAATTCCTGGGGATTTCTATCTCCCAAGGCTTACTACTGTCTAGTTCTAAAATATCTAGCAATTTTCAAAAGTGACCTGGCTTCTTATTTAAACGACCATTATAGTTCTGAGGTATTAGATGATTACCAGGTTCCTTCTACAGTTATAGTAATTTTTTGGGCCTATTGTTGAGCGGGTTAGTTCCTACTAAGACTGTCGACGCGACATTAAGCATCAATCCAACCCCCCCCCCCCGCCCCGCCTACTAGTGAGCTTGGAGACTTCCCAACAGCTTCCTGGTTTAAATTTCCAGGGTTTGCCCATCCCATAAGCTTACTACTTTTAGATTTAAAATATATAGTACGGTTCAAAAGCGACCCAGTTTATTTATACGGCCATTAGTTTGCTTTATATGACGCAAGCGGGAAAAAATAAAAAAGAAAAAGCAAACACCCCCCCCCCCCCCCCAAAAAAAAAGCCGAGCTATGAGTGGGTTGTGCTGTACAATTACAACGTTTCTATGAACTTAATGAACATACCAAAGGATTCAGCTTCCGAAAACGCGCCTGTTCTAATTTCTGAGTTGAAGATTATTTTTTTTCCCAATCCGATTAACCTGGAAAGGATCAAGGCTGCAACTTTCTGACAACTATATCACGACGAAAACTCGATTCTCCACCAGCCACCAAAATGGAAAACAAGGTGATTACGTATCAGGCCGGTGACTTTTTAGGTCCCGAGAAATCGAGCACTGAGAAGATGCTTCTTTGGCATGGCGAGAATTCATTAACTTTTGCTCGTGTCACATGACTCATGGAGTACCAGGAATTCATTAACATTACTTGTTCAGCATTGCTCGTGGCTTGCCACTAGCTCGAAAGCAGGTGATCGCATATCGGGAGGTGAATTTTTACGCTCCAAGAAATCGGGTGCTGCTAAGATGCTTCTTTGCCGTAGCGAGAATTCATTAACATTCCTCGTGTCATTCCTCGCTCTCTTTTTGCTGGTTTGCCAAGGTAAAGTTCGAAGAAAAGTTGGCTGTGCAAAAACGTGTATGTTTCGTGTTGTTTTCGTCACAATGAAATCATCAAATGAATAACTGATATGCGTGTGTCATTAATTAAGTCGAGCCATCCAGAACCATACATCACTTACAATTTTTTTTTTTGCACTGGCTTTTAACACTTTAATGCCCACGCCAAACTGGATAATTTTTGTTAAGTCCCACTTGGGTCGGTCGCGTGGTTCGATCCCGCATTCACTTGGTTTGCAGACGAGGACGCTGACCACTTGACTGTTGCTGCTCGCTTTACTCGGGGTCCCCGGGGACCCCTCACAAAGCTCGCGTTGCGCGTTAAAACTTAGTTTTTGGCCATTCACTAGTCGTCCTTTTAAAGGGACGCCAGTCTATAAAGGGTTAACCCACCGGACAGCATGGTCAAATCAACACCGGACAAGACCCATCAGAGTTAAGGTCAGCCGTAACCAGCTGTCACTAGTGTTTTCTAGTATCAGGAAAATTGGAAATTAAGCCAACAGCGAAAATCATACACAAGAAATAACGTAGTTCAGTAAGCCACCTTTATGCACTTACGTTTCGTCGGAGTGGCATGAGCCGGATTCGAACCAGCTACCCAGTTCGCCCCCAGATCGCTTGCATAGCGCCTTAGTCGCTATGGCCACATCGTCAACTGGCACAAAGATAACTCACTGAACCCGTTATTAAGGCCACAACCGTGACCAGGGCTCCATTCGACCGAAATTCGCTGTTGGCTTAATTTCCAATTTTCCTTAGTATTATTTCCAGCGATTTATGTCTATTTATTTCTAGTATACACGGCCTTGTATTCCTTGAAAAAGCCTTAAAATTTGAAAACCGAAAATTCAAGGCTTGAAAAACCACAAAAATTGGAAACTTTGTTGTTGGAGCCTTGAAACGGGCTTGGTTTTTTTTAGTGTTCTCAGAGGTGCGATGCAGTGAAACCAATTTTTTCCTAGAAGAGGCAGCAGGGTAAGTGCTGTTCCACTAGCTTGTTGTGTTGTGTCTTGGTTGGGGGAAGGACATAATGTTCGTAACTAATTGGTTTACGACGGTTTAGCTTCACACTGTGCTAAATAAGAACGCAATGGTGGTAACAATGACAGCTGGAAAAATCCTGGAATTAAAAGGTAATTTTGACAATCTACTCTACAAAGAGCCTTCATTCAAATTGAGTGTGAGTAAGCCTTGAAAAAGCCTTGAAAATGGTTTCGTCTGTTCTGTACGAACCCTGTATTCAGGGAATGTCACTCCAGGAGCATTTATAGTTATGCCACTCTTGTTCCTGTATTATTTGGCTCTCAGGAACGTTCACACCGGTGGGGGGGCCGGCCCCCCCGCTTTTCTGGTATAACGACGCATATCAAAATCTGGGGGCAGAGAAAAGAGGAAAAAGAGTAAAAAATAGGGACAGGAAAGGGCAAAAACATAAAAAAAAAGAACCTCAAGGAAAAAGCCATACCGTTTCCTTTCACTAACAGTAGATCCTGCCAACTCGGGGGTCTGTGCACGTCCCTGATGAATCGTACGCTGATTGTGATCTATCTATATGTATAAATAAATACGGATTCAAACCTATTTATGTTGCCTTTTGGACTTAAATGTCAGACTGCCTGAGTGGGGAGTTAAACCCACGACCTTTGAAACCAAAGACCGAGCTCCTACCGCTGAGCCATACTCACACATATCCACCTATGGGATATCCCAGTGGTATTTCTCTGTGGGCGAGGCTTCCATGGACTTTTCTGTGTGACAGTATGAACTAAGACTTCTCTATGGAACAGGATGCGCTGGGATTTCTCTTGAGTCGCCTCCATTTTTCTGCAGCTGCAAAGCAAAGGATTTTTCGACTAATTTCGTTTCCTGCCTGGCTTGCTTCTTAAGCATTAGAAAGAACCACGTTAAACTGCTATTCTGAACAGGTTTCAGGATTTCAGTTGTGTTCCTCAAGGCTCTGTGTTGTGTCCTATTTTGTTTAGGACACAGCGCAAGTAGAACACAAGTAAACATACGTAAAACGCATTAAATTCTGTGCGTTTTACTTACGTTTTAAAATCCAAGGGTCGTCTGCCCATGTTTATCAAGCATTAAACTTTGTATAGGATCAATCGGAAGACATTTTCGAAAACTTGTCAGCTTCCTGTTTCCCATTAAGACTACTTTATGAGTGGCTTTTAGCTAACTTATCAGGGTTAGAGTCACGACCTGAAAGCAGGCAGCGTTGATATATGTGACGGGGTAATGGAAGTGGGAATAGATGTAACCCCCCCTGACCTCAAACGGCACAATAATTGCAACCGTGCTCCCGGCGCTGCACAATAAAACGCGTAGGATTAATTTGGGAACGGTTCATCACAAAGGATGCTGATTACTAATAGTTTCTTTCAAAACTATTGTTAGATCGATTTTGAAATTTTCCACCTGATCGAAATTTCTGATATTCATTATATCAGGAAGATATACATAGATTTAAAAAATCGTACACATACACCACATATTTCTCAAAACTAAACTGTCCAAAGGGGTCATAGACAAGTGGTCGACAACCAGCTGATCGACGGACAACCTAATCGATACCAGGTGATCGACAGCCAAATGATCGACATGGGTATGGGTCAAGACCAGTGATTGAAAATTTTATATTTAGAAAAAAAAAATCCACAATGCCAAAAAAAAGTATGTAATTTAAATTTAATTTTATCCTATTTTTATCGAAGGAATTACTGACATGCTACGCGACAGTGGGGTGGTCAAAATTTATAACTCTAAAAATGTGTTAGTAGGGCCCCCCCCCCCCCCCGTCCCTTCCAGTCAGTCAACCAAAACAACAAAAGGAGTATCAATCCAAAGTTGCACATACCAAATCTGTTGTCGAGGACTGTAGCTTTTTGACGCGCACCCAGCGTTAGCCATGGCGCCAGAAGGAGAGAGGGTCAATTTTGCTAGGTAAATCCTATCGGAAATACTAGGTTCTTTTACATGCCACAATCGACATGAGCACGAGACATCACAGGGCCCTTCTCTGCCCGAAAATGCCAGGGGTGGCTGAGGCCGGATTCGATCCCGGGACCTCTGGCACTGGAGACGGTCATGCTAACCATCAGGCCACCTTGCCCCACTGTTGTCGAGGACTGTGCGAACCGCTGCAGTGACTGTTAACCTTACAGGGATTGCATATAACTTTGACCTCCCATGGTAATTGATATTTTTATTACAAATAGTTACTTGCATTTGAATCGAAGGGGGTGGGGGGTTGTTTGGAGCGGTTGGGGGAGATGTTAAGATTTAATTGCAATTTTTATTAAGGTAACAGGATTTTATTAATATTTGTATTTTGTTTAGCTTTTATAAAAAAAAAATTGAAATAGGATTTTTATTAAAAATTGTAATTTACATTTTTATGCTACTGCGACAGCCTGAAAAAAAAAATAAAAACCACCCTCGATGTCATACCGTCGTTATACCATAGACCTCTTTCGGTGTCATGTGTTGCGAACCATTGCAAAAGTCAGTCTGCCTGTCTGTCATCAGCTATGTCTCCCAAGATAACTTTTGATAATGTTACCCGATTTATTTGAAATCTGCAACAGTCGAATAGGACCTCTCTTTAGGACACTAATTACAGGGACTTCTCTGTGCAACGACGCTGTGGGTTTTTGTATGGAACAACACAGTGGTACTTTTCGTTGAAGCAGTGTATGCTGGGAAGTTTCTGTAGGAGTTGCCGTGTTAGATGCCGTATTAAACGGGACTGAAAGCCAAATGGGTTCGATAAGTGTTAAATAAATACCAGACTTAAATATCAGACTGCCTGAGTGGGGAATTGTACCCACGACCCTTGAAGGTCGACGGTCTACCGCTAAGTCATACTGACGCGGCTAAGCCATACTGACTTGTGCATAGCACAGCATGAAATGGCTCCAACGGGACTTTATGGGTTTCTCTTGGTACTTCTCTATGGAACAGCGTGAAATGGGACTCTTCACTTGTACTTATGGAACGTCTCTTTAGGACTTTGTACGGGACAATAAGTTAGGACTTTTGGACGTTGTGTACTAGGACTTCTCCATGGGAAACCTCAATACCACTTCCGTATGGGACAGTTTAAAACGGGACTCTTCAATGGAACTTTTCTATGGGGAATCTCTACAAGACTTCTCCTGTAGGACAGTTACTGTGTACTGGTACAGCCCATGTCTTTCCACTGCTGCCACGCTACGCCACTTGGATTTGGTATAGCAAAGACAAGAAGAATTTTAAGGCATAATTGACGGTAATTTCGTTGCCCAAGTTTCAACCGTCACTTACTTACTAAGGCTTAGTCTGGATGTACGGTGGGCTATTCAGCGATCCTTGCATGTAGGAATCTCCTCCTCCCCGATTTTCGGAGCAACGTTACGTCGTCGGTTAGGCCTAGACGTATATACGTTATCGTGCACGCATCGCATCGCGTCGGCATCGCATCGGCGCTCGAGAAGTGGCTGATGCTCGTTCTCCTTTTCTTTTTATCGCGAAGTTGTGATGCGAAGAAGACGACCAACTGTTTTTAGGACGGATAGATGGTAGGAGAGAAGCGAAGGAGAGACAGAAAGAGCGATTGTGGAATGGGAGATAAAAGAAATGAATTACTAAGGAACAATTTGAAACTCGTCAACTGTTGCAAGTTAACTGAAGACAAAATGGCTGTAGGCTACCACGTTCACAACGAAACGATTTATAGAAGAAAAAATTCGGGAAGAAAAAAACCGGGGAGTGATGCTGATGTGATAAAAAACGGAGACTAAAAAGCAGCTGTGGAGAGGTATTAACTGTGCGTGGGAAGAAAACCACACAAAAATAATAAATACAAGAAAATGTTGAAGAAGCGTGGAGGGTCTAGTTACTTTTTCAGTACAAGAACTGGATAAATTGAATCACGTTTACAGGATCGAGGTCGCTCCTTTCCTCTGCATTCTATTATCAAATAATTCCTACCGGAAAGGCTTAGATCCATTTAATATATTTTATTATTTTACTAGATTCCCCCCGCCCCGCGATCCCCCGTCGTCGTGACATACGCCTGTCTAGCTGGTTCTGCATGCACGAGCGAAATACTTGGCTGGCCAGCATGAAATGAAAAAAAGCCGCCAACCGGCCCCCGCCCTCACCCTCCACCACATTCCCCCATTGTGGGGTCCGATTCACACACCCCTTCTGCAACCCCTCCCCCGAATTTCCCCATTATGTGGTCTGAATTAATTCTTGCGCTCCCTCTCTGCTCCCCCTCCCTTTGAACCCCTGGTGTTTGGTCTTCCTAGGGAAATAAACAGCATTTTCATTGAAGGGCGCAACCCTTATCCTCAGTGTGGCTGAATTGCCTGTTTTTTTCCGTTGTGATACCAAACGCGATAAGCCCGCAACAACTTTCGTGCATGCAGGGATTGTTACTCGACCAACTTTGAAACTGTTCAACTCGGCTCTAATAGCCAGCATTATTGAAGCAACATTTCGTTTGTTAGTCATTGTTACAGGGAACGCCTGCTCACATTGTCGGCCGTTCGCCCTTTTTTTTTTGCTACCGTGCCAAGAATCATGAACCCGCTCTCCCTCTTTCAGTGCTACCGCCTCGTCATTGTTTGGTTAACTTGAGCTGTTTTCATTAGCTGTTTCTTCATTGTTTAGATAATTTCAGCCGTTTCATTGGCTGTCTTAATGATGAGTTTCCTGTGTGCATCTCATCCCAACTGCCAACTTGAGTTGGATTTTAAACTATTCTGCCTTTAATACAACACATATCTAGTGTTTTGTTGTAACTCTACGACGTTATTAAAGCTGATATTTATTTTTATTTACACTTGAAAACGGAGTACACATTATAATCTCTGAAATGTTGTGTGCGTTTTATAGCATACTTTACATTTTCTAGGCTTTTATTTTATTTAATTTAATTCGTTCCACCCGGGCCGCCCCCCGGCCCGAATCTTTCTCTCTCGGGGGGGGGGAGGCCGACAGAGCCGGATTAGGCACTTTTATTCCGTTTAATTCAACATGAACATAACGTAAGCTTCATTGCCGTCCAATTTTTTGTAAAATACGCTCCATAAACATACAAAATAAATTAGGCTACACACATATTGCAAAGTTACTACAGAAATAAATAAATTAATTAATACATAAATATATGAAATGAAAAAAAATTAATAAAATAAAATCTCAGTTCATTCATTCATTTAAACTTTAGCTTGCGAGTTTTTTTTATTTGATTTTATGGTGGTGACTAGTGTTGGCGGTTTTTTGGGGGGTGGGGGTGCCGTGAAATATTTGGGGGTTCATGGGTCACCCTGGCCCGCCCCTAGCGCCGTCACTGCGTTCTAACAAGGATAATATAAAGAACTAAGGTGAAATAGAGGCCGCCCTTCCATTCTCCCGTCTGAAAACACCTAGGCAAGAAAGAAAGTAAGAAATGCCCCAGCGTGCGTGCCGCGTGCCAAAGTGCGTGCGTGCCGGGATGCCAACGTGTGCCAGCGTGCATGAGGGGACGACGCTAAGGAAGAGCCATCGTAATGTATCGACAAATTGAGCCGTAGAATTACCTTTGCCATTTTGGTTCAGATTTAATGATAGTTGTTTCGATGGCACTCTGCTCTCCCGCCAACCGATACAGCTTAAAGGAAGATGATATAAATCGTGACAAGAAAATAGTCCCTAAATGAGTAAGCTAAGTATTTGGGCCACTAACAAATGAAAGGAGGAAAAGGTTCTAAATAAGATTCTAAATAAGTAGGCTGAAAAGGTAGCATCTGCATTTATTGGGATGAATGGTGGATAAGATTCACTTAGTCACAATCCTTAACCCTCTACAGCCCAACGCCCAATAGAGCAGTGACATTTGCCGCCATATTGGCACCAGATTGGCGCCAGTATGGGTTTTGGAGGGCATAACTACAAGGTGAACTACATAAAAATGGAGGGGAAAACAACGGAAGAGCGGATTTCTTAGGCTTAAAATAACGTTGTTTTCTACAACAACAAAAATCGCGCGTTTTAGGTCTAAGAAATCACTCTTCACAGCATCGGCTTCAATATGACGCCCTTCTGTTTCTCTCCGCAGTGCCCCTTGCAGCTAACCCATTGAGGCTCCAGCATAGAATTGTATACAATAATACTATGTCGTGTCACTGTTCTGTACAATGCACGTATACTGAGCGTCAAAAAGTCCCAACGTGCAACTCGAGCTTTGTAAGGGATCCGCGTAGGGTGGAATGAAAAAATACAAATTTCGAAATTTTAAATAGTATAGTGCGGAAAAGTTGTCTATAACATCACTTCCACGTACAAAAAAATTGCATCGCTCTGAATTCGTGTCTTGAGGTCCCACAAAGGCCTTCAAGTATAACATTGTTCGTCAATGGGCGGAACAGCGCAAAGTGCAAAAAATGATAATTTTAACGTTATCTCATTTGATATTGTCAGAAACCATGTAAACTTTGCTGTAATTAAAAGGAATTACATTTTTTCCCCCAAAACTATAGGTATATAATTTAACATCAAAGATAGCCAAAAGAGCCATTTCTGCCTATTTCGTCCTGTAATCTAATTATGACTATTCTGGTTTAAAAAATTAAAATCCTTGAAATTGTGATATCTTATCAAACGAGATAAAATTAAATTTTAAACCAATCAAATCATCATTGTTGCCCTTTTCGCTGTTCTGCCCATTGACGTACAACGTTGAACTAGAATGCCTTATGGCATCTCAAGACGTGACCTCAGATTAAGTGATGACATTTTTTGTGTGTGGTAGTGATGCTCAAAGGCAACTTTTCCACATATAACATTTCGAATTTCGAAAATTTAATTTTTTTTCCCATTCCACCTTAACCCCGAACTAGGCGAGCAACAACAACCGCCTTTTGGTCAGCGTCCTCGTCTCCAAACCAAAATGAACGCCGGTTCGAATCCCGCAACGGACCCCGTTTAGAAAATCGCATCCAGTCCGCGTGACGTAAAGGGTTAAGCTGGTAATCTAGGACTGGTAACAACTTACTGTCAAGCGCAACTTGGATACATCGAATATTTATTGTTACAAGTATACAAATGTCCAATACATGAAGGTTGACCACAAGCTGTAATGCGGGCATTATCAATGAATCTTGTAAGGAACCAATCTACAAAACATTGTACCCGTGACGAAGCAATCAATTAATTTGTCAGACCAGGGTTCTACTATAACACTACCGGCCGGATCTTGGATGAAAAATAGCATACGTGACTGGGGTGGGCAATATGGCCGCCGAAAACGCCAATTACGCGATTGATTTGTTCGTTGCCGCTTTCTGTCATCCGAGGGCGACACCGACCGTGCAAATTGCCAACGAACGTGTTGCTTTTTTTTTTGCAGGCGCAGAGAAATAGCTTAACTGTGGCTGAGTGATATTTAAAAAAACTATTTGAAAAATTATTTTTATGGATAATAAATATTTGCCACCAAAATCTACGTAAAAATTTAAATTATTATTTTGAAAACCGTCACTAGCTGTCAATAGATGTCGCGTTTCACCGTACAAACATGCCACGTCGAAGAACAGACCTCGACGTAACGAACCAGACGTGGCGGCCATTTTGTGTCCCCCCCCCGGCACCCCCCCTGATATCGTTGTAGGTCGGACCAGATAGTTTACAGGCCATGGTCATACGATAAAAAAGCCAAACCTGAACATAGATCTAAAATTTAATTTTTTTTTTCACCGGACAATGTAAAACTACAATTTATGCGCATTGTCCTCACAATATAATCAAATGAAGATATAGTTTGATTTTATTTGTCAAATTTTTGCATTCTGAATAAGGAATTTTGAAATCACTTCACTAGAAGTTCGTTGTAAAAGAACCTTCTATATTAAGAACTCTGTATCAACAAAGAACCCTTTTTGGTGGGCTAGGTTGTTCGTTATAAAAAGAGCCTATTGTACTTCCAACTTTTTCACTTATAGTAGATTTGGGGGCGAATCGTTTTAAACACAGAGCATTGGCGAACTCAGCCTGCAAAAAAATCAATTTTAAAATTTTTGTTAAACTGTGAGAAAAGTTAAAGGCAACGTTAACGGTTCTCAGTCTTTTTTTTTTTTTGCATTATGATGCGTTCAAAAAGGCCTACGATGGTAATGCACAACTGCAGGTTCCCACGCCTAAGTCGCAAATTTTATTTTAATTTTATGACAAAACGGATACAAATTTTATGACAAGTTTATGATAAATCGACAACTTGTCTTCTTTTTTAACCCACTTAAGGACAATTTTAACCCACTTTTTTGCTTCTAACACATTTGGCGTTGGGGGGGGCGTGGATAACATGAAAATGTGATGTATTTTTTATGACACCCTCAAAGGTGCTGAAAAAATCTTGTGCCCCCTCCCCCCGCTCAACTAAGGGACTGGTCATTATTTATCGCCGATGGGGGGGGGGGGGGGGGGGGGGG
>JAHWFP010251600.1:120370-148023 GCA_023313725.1 Lithobius niger
AGGGTGGAGGAGAGCCCCCGCCTGTGCATCTGGGACAGGAGGGTGGAAGAGAGCCCCCGCCTGTGCATCTGGGACAGGAGGGTGAAGGAGAGCCCCTGCCTGTGGATCTGGGACAGTAGACGCAGGAAAGTAAGAAAGAATGAAGGACAGGGGGCAGACGGGAAACTGCTGCATCTATGGTTAATTCCTGATCAGAATGAGAATGACAGGTGATGCCACATCGCATCGCAGAACAGTATATCATGCGAGACAGTTGCGATTAGGTCATATGTAGTTTTTTTTTTTTTGTTAATTGTGATAATTTCGCCCAAAACTAACTGGTTACGACATAAAGGTATTTAAATTTTTTTCGACAGATTTTGCATGGTGCTATACTTAAGTTGATTGATTGTCAAATAATTTTCCAAAAACGAAAAACAAAGTCGCGAAAAAGAAGAAATAGTCAGTGCACCGGCAATTTTGTTTTTCTGCCTTCACCAGAAACCCGTTCCCCCAAATTCACAGACCATTCTTCGTTTATAAAAAGGTGTTTGCAGTCTGGCTAATGTATTCAGCTGCAAGGGACGTACGTTACGAAAGTGGATACATTATTCAATATTAAGGAACGATTAATTTTTTTTTTTTGGTAGAAAAAACGCGAAAAGGGGAAGTAATTTAGAACCCACGAGCACGTAAACGAAGTCTTATCTCACGTAGACTTGCTTTCCTTTGGTAGTCGCAACTTGAGAAGAAGTTACAGGAACATCCACTCCGATGACAGAATTCCACAGAACGCTTGGCAGCATTTGTCGAGAGTGTTGATATTGAGGCTAGATCCTAGAACTGCTCAGATATAGGAGAGTTTCTTGATGGTGATACTGTTCCCAGCTATGAAGCTGACCACTTGTTGGATTTCAACATAAAGAACACCTAAACGTGATCTTAGGTGGATAGTCCTCATAGTACTAACTCAAATATTGCTACAATGAGAATCCCAACAGTTGTGTGTCGATCCTGGGACACTCCATGTGGCTCACACCCAGACTTGCGATTCGAACGACATCAAAGGTCATCAGCCTAGGAGCTTCTGTTGTGCCAAGCTTAGTGCACGTTTACGTAACCACTCGCTTTTGCATTCTCGCAGCTAGAAGCTAGAAATCTCCCCAAATTCCAACATGGCGGCGGTTTTATGTCTGCCGCCTCGCAACGAAAACAGCAAATAACGTGAGTTCAGAAGCGTTTTGGAAAATTATTTCGTCAAGAGGAATTCTTTATATTATTGGCACGGATTATAAGACTGCAAACATTTACTCAAACGATGTCGGATTTAGCTAATCCATTTAGCGTTGTTACCATGGCAATGTCACCTTTGCCATCGCGATCGAGTTCTAGCTGCGAAAATGCAAAGGCAAGTCGCTGCGTAAACGCACCCTTACACTGGTTAACACTTCTCTTTCTCTTAACTAGGGTGTATGTGGTCCAGTCACTTACAACCGTTATAAAATTCAAACCATCGAATCCTTAACTGATTTTTGGTCGCATGTTATTCAATGAACGACGTCATGACCATCAGTCCATCTTTCACCTGTGTCTAGGAATTCAGGTCTTATTCTTTCCCCCAACTGTTTCGACCCTACTAACTAGCTGTTTCCCGCAAACTAAATTCTTATCCAAATATAATGTTGTTTAATCCCCCCGCTTTTGTTGCAGTGGCACCCAAGATATCACTGTGGGCAAGCAAACCAAGTGAGGTCTATAAATAAATGCTACTACAATAAAATCTCGAGCTTAGTTAACTTTCCATTCTATTTATGTTTAACAATAAAATCACCACAATCCGACTCACGCATTATTTTTCGTCCAATCCATGTTTCATCTTCTTTCGTCCAATCCATGTTGGTAAAGAATTATATTCCTCCTAGCACTCCATCGAATCATCGTCCTAGGCCAGCATTACATTTTGGAACAGCATTGGGAATAGTGTCATCCCTGCATTCCCTTCACCTCTAGAGAGGATTTTCAGTTTTGTTACGAATCCTAGGTGACCTTATTACCCTGCACTTGTTGTGGGTTATAGAGAAAGTAGCACTGTAATTAGTTAACAAGAATAACAAGCCTGCAAAGTGCATTAAAAATCAGCAGTCACGTATCGTAAGTACAGGATACACAATAAAATTCATCATGCCAAAGCAGAGCATCCTTAAAGGCAATAAACATTAAATTTGTAAAATTGTAAAAATGATAATATTGAACCGGATTTACTGACAAAACAGCAAATTGTGGGAGACCACACTTCATCCTGCAAACGCAGGAACGAAGTGACCCCATAACGAATTTCTTCCTTATATACTAAACTCAGTACCAGGAGTGACGAATGCCTACATTGCATAAGTTGATGGGGGGGTTATTGCTAGGGATTATACTGAGAGAGGCCTAACTTGCGAGTAACAGAAACGTATCCTTAAATATTCTTATTTTCAGGTTAGATGTGGTTGTGTACTGTCGCAAATCTTGTTTACTTGCTAGTTAACGGGGGCCAGTGGCCAATCTTAGTCTTATATGTCTAATCTTACGTAAGTGGACATTATCTATGCCTTGTAATTTCCTTTCCGGTTACTGCCTCTAGAACCTTCTAGAAATTTCAGGTTCCCATAATACGTTTGTTATTTCGCGGTTGTCAGGGGTAACCAAACAGCATAAAAGCAGCGGTCCGAACATGCGAATTCAGAAAGCCTTCGGGACAGTCAACTGGTTGGTCCTCCTTCGACCCCTGTTAGGTCTCCTAGTTAGGGGGATTTTGGGTTAGGCCTTTTTCTCCAACCCTAAACCAAGCCTCTGTCCTAACCCTAACTTAAGCTCAAAGTCCCCAGCTTTCCTTAGAAGAATTTGTTCAGTCTAATAGTTAGCTCTCCCACAGTTAGTTAGTTTTCGTCACGTACAGGTGGTAAATAGGATAAAACAATTAAAGATTCGAGGTTTTTCCTCCGTATTTTCCAGATCAGGAGTATGGCCTGTCTTTATCCGATTTGGAGACATTCCTGTTTGAATTTATGCCGAACACGTCAATTTGTGAATCTAGAATCTCGTATCCGAATGGGAGACATGACGTATCCGAATGGTTCACAGCAAATAAGATTCACGTGAGAAGAAAATTATTGTTGCTTCAGTGGGCTCTGCAGACTGCAGGAAGTGCCACCAAGAGGACGAAGTTGGTTGCTAAACATCTTAAGTTTTGCAAATATTTTCCGCAAGTCCATGGAGTGATTACGAACGAGGGCTAAGGCAGAGAGATGTCCCGTTGACCTTTGACGAGAGAATGAGTCAGGACAGCGGCATGGCGTTTCACGAGAGCAAAACGAGGAGTGTTGAGTTGATGCACAACATATTTACGACCCGACATAAATCATAAATAAGTTGCGGAACTGCACAAATGAACTAGGATGGTGCGTAAAGGATTTGTGCCGGAACATAAATGTGTTGTACCTCGTTGCAAACAACGACGTCCAACAGAAAATATAACCTCGTATGGCCTTCACTTGCCTTTCTTGACTTCCTGGAGGATGGAAGGAAAAACTACGGCGTTCGAGGGTGCTAAATAGGGTTTACACCGGCTTTGCAACAAAACGGACGAGCGGGAAAGAATAGTAGTGCAGCCACCCCGCGACATCGTAACATCAAAATACAGGTTGTTAAGATGTTGTGTGTGTGGATGTCCGCAACAGCTGGGTAAGGGTTGCCTAGGTCTCCCCGCGGCGCCAATCACAAACCAGCAACGGCCACACTTTGGCCAACGCACGCACAACGGTGAATTGTATACGACTATGGCTATAGCTAGATGTGCGCGCCACTACCGAGCTGAGCGTTGAGCAAAAGTCAAGCCGGCAAAATGTCAGGCTATTTTGTAATCTTTTGTTGTTTGTTGCGTTGTGTGGGTGGGTGGATGGCTGCAACATTTTTGCCTTTCGTGCCTTTTGGGGGCAAGCATCATAGTGACTTGAAGAGGATAGAGATATAGATCCTTTACAGCTGAGACCTGGAAACGGAATTTTGGTTGCATAGCGTTTAGTGAAAAAAGAAATACCGGTCGTTTTTAACAGAATTGGTACAGTAAAAGATCTTGTATTCAAAGTATGTTCCACTAATGTTTGTTACAATGTTTTGCAGTATTTTATTTTATTTATCTGAATGGCTTTGAATGGTGTTTTCTAGTACTAATGAAATCTGAGAACAACTTGCTGGACCCGCCCGGTGGATTGAAACTACCGATCTTAGCCTCCCCAGTGTTTGATCTTCTTAGGAAACTAAATAAATAGAATAAATCGCTGTAAATAATATTAAGGAAAATTGAAAATTAGGCAACAGCGAAAATTATACACTAGAAATAACGTAGCTCAGTAAGACACCTTTATGCACTTACGTTTTGTCGGAGTGGCATGACCAGGATTCGAACCGGCTACCCAGTTCGCCCCCACATCACTAGCATAGAGCCTTAATCGCTATGGCCACATCCTCCACTGGCATAAAGATAACTCACTGAACCCGTTACTAAGGTCACAATCGTGACCAGGACTCCATTCGACCGAAATCTGCTCGGCCATAGGCAATGGAGAGGGAAGACAAATCATACACTCATAAGGCTCAATAAAGGAGAAATAAATAGAAATAAATCGCTGTAAATAATATTAAGGAAAATTGGAAATTAGCCAACAGCGAAACTTGTACACTTGGATTCAGTGAGTTATCTTTATGCCAGTGGAGGATGTGGCCATAGCGATTAAGGCGCTATGCAAGTGATCTGGGGGGGAACTGGGTAGCCGGTTCGAATCCGGGTCGTGCCACTCCGACGAAACGTGAGATCATACAGGTGGCTTACTGGACTACGTTATCTCTAGTGTACAAGTTTCGCTGTTGGCTAATTTCCAATTTTCCTTGGGAAACTAAATCGCGTTTGCAATATTAAAATGTTGGACTAATACTTTAATTTTCCTTGTCCACAATACGACCTGGAGTGACCCTGACCCGACCTCCGTGTACTTAAAAATGAATATTTTGTCTTATGTAAAGGTTAATGGTACTTGCGCCCCCCCCCCCCCCCCCCGTCTTCTCCCCTCCCTGGAAATACTTCTACCGCACCCCTTCCATGTTTGTTCGACGTGACAAAACGTTAACGGAACTTTTCCGCCGGGATTTTGGTGCAGCCACAGAAAAGCCGCATATACCTGTGCTTGACTGAAATGCTAAAAAACTGTATTAATGAGAAAGACAGCATTCGGTAAGCAAGTTGTTCCCCCACCTTTGAAACAGTTCACCTCCGTAGCGCGCACCACAAAATTGTTTGCAATTAATTCTCGGTCACTTACCGAGGTATCAACGCTCGCGCATTAAAACGATTCAACTCCGCTCTGGACGTCAGCACCTACGAAATAAATGTGTCTTTTCATCGTATCAGGCTGCCAATTTCGAAGGCCTCAGAATTAACAACCTGTCGTCCTTAGCTGAACCACGGATTGTGATTTATTTTTTTCTGCTCAACAACGAAAGTCCAAAAGTAAAACAACAACAACAAAAAAAAACCTGCCGACAATGCCACTTTATGCGCGACCAGACAGTTTGCAAGGTAGCAATGGCAAGTCTCATGCACTGAAATTGTTGTTTTCGCTCCGTTTAAAAGAGATTTGGTTGCATTGTTGCTGTAGCTATAGTCCTTAAGTCCGCATGGTATCAATATTGTAGACTATAGCGGAGTCGGTCGCTTATTCCGCGTCGTGTCTGTATGCTCAAATAGGTTCTTGTTGCTTGTTGAATTTTTAATGTTTATCTGAGCCGAGGTAGGAACAGGACAGGACCAAAAATAGTTTTTTTTCTGTAAAGTTTTGATACCACAGATGTTACTATAGTTTTAGTCCAGGTAAAACCTTACTGCTCCATTCAATTGTTAACCGTTTTATTTTTGAACAACGTATTGAAGTTAAAAGCTGATAAGTGCAGTCGTCGTATTACTCGTTCCTTTCTTTACTCGGCTGAATGACTTCGTTGAGCTACGGTTAACAATTAATCGTCTGTGGAGCAGGAAGTTATCAAGGGCAAATAGGAAGCTGTAATTTGGGTTTGAAAATGAATATTGTCAATCTACGAATTTCCTCGCATTTTGCGAATACGATTGCAATGAAGAATAATTGCTAGAACTTTAGTGTGGAATGGTGGACGGCTTGAGTGTTCCTGAGCTATAACTCAACAGAACAAGAACTCATCCCCCCCCCCCCCAACAGGTTTTGAAGTGGGTAATATATTCGAGGAATTCGTGGCAGTTGTAACATTACAACATTTTTATGTTCAGTTTGTAGCATGCCATTTTATTAGGAACACAAAATGTAAATGATGGCCATCAATACAAAATTTATTGAAATTAATCGCGTCCATATTTGATTAAATTTTGGCTTTCTGAGCCCGAATGTATGACGTTCTGTCGTTTATTACTGGTGCGGGTGGAAATAATCCGAATGGGGAATTAAATGTTTAGACTTTTATTGCTTTTTTAAAGTCCTTTTGGGATTGTCCTGCGACTGATTGCCCCGGGGAAATCAAACTTTGAGCTTTTGTTGTTTCTTGTTTGTGCCCGCATTTGTCTCGCGCGTCGGTAAACTGTTGTTGCTATGGATGCTAAATTCCAGGATTTGAATTTTAAGATCGATATTTATTAAATGAAAGTCAATTCGTTTATGGTCTATCAAAGCTGGTTTTAAGGATATTGCTACTTTATGGATCTAAGGAATTACGAACGTTTTGTTCTGCTATGATCACACTCACTAATATTAAAAAAATAATAATTATGTGTATTTAGGCCTATGGCTTTATTTATGCAATGCTTTCAAAAGTAATTTTTTTTATAAAGACATGTTTACTAAAGTTTTTTTTTTTTTTAATGAATTTCTTTTGAGCCTAGTCAGGCCGAAGTAATTTAATGTTCGTGTGGCTGAAGCCGCTCAATTTTGAACATTACCAGACTTTTTAGAGAAGAAGAAATATCTGGTAAAGGGAGGTGCCAACCCGAGGATTTGAACCGGGAAACCTTCGATCAGAAAGATAGTCCAGAATTGGCGAGAATAGTTTCCAAAGCCGCTGAAATGGTAGCCTCTCACGCTACCCTGGCTGGTAGTCCTGGCGGGGACTTAGCCAGACCTGCAAACCTCCAGCAACCAGGCTAACCTCTCTCTCTCTCCGCTCAGCCACGACGACCACAGTATTGCAGTTTTCGGTGAATTGGGAACTGAGATTGGTTTATTTATCGGAATTTGGTATCGGCCAGTTTCGTTTAATGCTTGGCTCGGGTAGAAAAAAAGCTAATCGGCCCACCCTTAACCTTTGTCATGGTGAAGATAAATCCCAATACGGCCGAAATTCAAATTGTGGAAAATGTAAGGAGAAGGCACAGGGATAAAGAAAAACTAAAAGTTACAGGATGGGTGTCCACCATTCATAATGAGAACGCTGAATTAATAACGTTTCCATGATACTGTCTAGCTAAGGAGCTAGCTACATTGGCGGCCATTCCCTGGTTGAATAACATCACTACTTTCAAGGCCGACCCTTTATGGTCAAAGTGCCAAACAGCAAAGTAAGCGGAGCCCGCTCATTATGTTTACAGTGAAAGTGACGACTGCCCTATCACTTACTTTTTTTGTTTCTAATTTAAAAACACGAGAGCAAGAAACATTTAACATGCTTCGTTGTGCTCACTACAGTTGTCATAACTTTCCTTTTCAGTTCAAATTCAATACTCAAGGAGCTTTAGCGAGCGTTAACCACTCCTGGCATCTGCCCGACGAAGCCCTAAGGCCCTAATTCAATACTCAAATAGAAAATCAACAATCACACGATATTTAAACTTTAAATTCACAAAAACAAGTAGCAGATCCAAGAATGTCCCAAACCCAATTCCACTATTTCAGTACAGATTCGTTCTGGAACAACGTATAATACATGATTTATTGTTGAGGTAATGATTTTTTTTTTAAACTCCAGTTTTAATTTATTAAATTCATTGAGTGAAATTCTTTATTTTTTCCAGTAAATTGTTAAAAGTCGTATTATTATTGTTAAGGGAATCGTCTCATTTTAATCTCTGTAAAACAAGTGTCCATAACTAAACTTGAAACATTTTCATTTTTCTAAATTGACGTCGTGGCGTCAAATGTTGAGGTAATCCCACCGATTACTGTGCGGATTGCTATTATTTTTTATTTAGTGTATGAAGTACCGGGTAGGCTAAATAAATGCGGATTCACTAGCGGGATTCATCGTTGGAATCACGTGGCGTTTGATATTACGACGTCTTGAAACGAGGAAGACTTAGCATGAATTCTTAACAAGTTTTCTTTTAACTCGAAATCAATACTTGTTGAGGTTGTTGCCAAGTTTTCCCCGTAACATTCATGATTTCAAACTCCAAGGTTCCGTTTTTGCTTTTATGGTACGAATTATTAATTGGGAGGTGGAGGGGGGGGGGGGAATCAAGATGATCCTGATGCACACTGCGTTTTTAGTTTAACGCGTGAATTATTAATGCGGGAGGGGGGGGGGCAGTGAAACTGGAGTACGGTATCGCAACTTCAAACGGAGAAAACTTGGGGATCCATGATAAGATTTGTTGTGGGGAGATACCACGACTTTCTGCATTGTTGGTGGTGGATCTTTCTGGTGTATGATCTCTTGATTGTTCGTAGTCCTACATTTGGAGGAAGGGGAAGGTAGCTTGACATTTAAAACAACTACCTCATGTTCCGTAGGTCCCAGATTCGATCCTCACCCCATCCTGCCCCCCCCCCCCCCCGCAACTCCCTGGCATTTTCGAGAAGATAAGAGCTCTGTGACGTCTCGATTGTGGCATCCGATTAGTATTACCTAGAAAAATTGCCCCTCTCGCGCAGTGGCTTCGGCTGGGAGCGCGTCAGATATATTGGTCCAAAAAGCAAGCAGTTTTTATAGTGTTTGTTGTAGTGTTCAAGTCGTTTTTAAAGTTCAACTATAGTGTTGTACATTGAGTCTTGATTTAAGGTAAGAAAATAACAAATTGAGAGGCTCGGTTTTCTCTGGGCACATACACGCTGTACCTCAAATAAAGAAAAGCTTTAACTTGTAATCTTTCAACCAGACTGGAGAAACTTTTCAAAGACGAGAATTTACCAACCATCTGTTCTCGAAAAACCTCTTTGTTATGTCTGGGGAACATGTTTATAAGCAAAACGTCTATTAAGAGAAAACAGAATTTTGCTGTTGGTGAATTGTTCGATATTGGAGCGCTCTTAAAACGAAGATGGATAGGGTTGTGCTCTGATTGGTTTGTGCGAGCCGAATGTTCCTTACGTGTCTATCTTCATTGAAAGAACAGCATTTCGTTTTCCAGCTCGCTTTCTTTGCCGTTTTAGGAATGAACAGCATCCACTTTTTAAAAATCCCATATTTTAATTAACTCCAGTTTGGCATTTTATCCAGCGAATGCAACGTTCTCTGGCGTTCAACGAAAAATGGCAGTCAAATCGCATCATCAAAGTCGTTGAAGTAGAGCGTCTTCGATTACTTGTGCGAGTTGTTCGTACATCGTTTAAATAAGAAGGGAATTGCCCGAAACTGTAGTTTCATTGGATGATTTACGTTGGTTAGTCAGTAGAGTTGATTTTTCTTCTTTTGTGCGTTGCCTGAGTGGTTTTCCTTAGTTTTTAGTTTGTCTTAATGTATAGGCCTATATACTTTCAGCAATTCGTAAATGGCTAAGACAGTCGAACCGTGTCAAATATGGGTAAAAAATTTTACGTAGAGCCCGACGTGATTAAAAAAAAAAACTTACTAGTAAAACAAATTACATTACGGTCGCTGGAGCTACTCAGTAGCGTAATTTGCTGAACTCTCCCTACCGTATTTGTATACATTGGCTCACCGAACTCTTACACTACTGCACCTACTAAAATCTGTAACATGATCTTGGCCAGCAATTTCCCTGGGCTTCATCCTCACAGAGACCACTTTTTTGATTGGTCGAGCCGTTCCGGAGTTACGGGAATATATTTATTTATCGGGGCCGCGGCCCGAGGCCATGCGCCCACCTTAATCAATGATTTTACGCACAGCAACCCACATTAATTCCAGTCCATGAACCAAACACTAACTTACAGAAGACACATATTAATACATGAACCGAATCAGTCCAACCAGTGTAGTGAAGCGAACTCTGTTCGTTTCTCTCTTTCCACTGAGGCTGAACATAGCTCTTTCCACTGTGCACGGTGGATCCACATGCACTGTTGCGTCAGTTCCCACCGAGTGGCACATTCCTGTCAGTCAAACAATAGGCACCCAGTTTGAGTTACGGGACCCTGAACGATCATTTTGATTGTTTTACATTGTTTTAACCATTGTAATTAGAGAACAATGCCACTCGGCAAACTCCAGATGCAGATGCAGGCATTTATACCACACGCCATGGCTGTTTGCTGTTACGTGCATATCACGTGACTGGGCTAGTCCAATCAGACGGCCAAACAGCCGTTGTTCTCGTTCGTCATTGGCTAACTCATGGTGACGTCACGGCAAACAGCCATTGCGTATGGTTCAGAGCTGAGTTGAATTGTTTCAAAGTAGCCAGCAACAATCGACTGCACGCATAAAGCTTTGTTCCGCGAAGCCATAGCTGTAAAAAAGGTACGCGGATTACAAACAAAAACGTGAAGTGTGCCGTAAAAAAGGGGGTTATATGATTGAATTTTCACTTGTTAAAATGTACACGGATAAAAATTGATGATTTTTAATTAAAATAATCAAATGTACAATTGAGAAAATTGCATCTGTTGAGGTGCTGTGTTGTGCTTAACCAATCATATATTTAAAACGTAAAGCACAACAGCACCTCAACTGATGCAATTTTCTCAATTATACATTTGATTATTTCAATTAAAAATCATCAATTTTTATTCGTGTACATTTTAACAAGAGAAAATTCAATCATATAACCCCCTTTTTTACGGCACACTTGACGTTTTTGTTTGTAATTCGTACATTGGCTCACCGAACTCTTGCACTAATAATCTATATATATATATAAAATTATACAAGTACCGCAACGCGGCCATCTGCAGCAGCCGGCAGCAGCCATCTGCAGCGCAGCAGCAAGCAGGACATACGATGCCATCTCTGCCATCTACCGACGGAACGGCAAATTATAAGAGTAGCAGCCAAGGCCCGCTGAGATAGTAGCTGCGCCCGGAACGCAACGGCCAGCAGCGCGAACATACGATGCCATCTACGGACCGAACAGCAAATTAAATGGGGGGGGGGGGGGGGGACGAGGCGGGGGGGGGGAGACGATGCGGAATGAGCGAGCGAAGCGAGCGACTCCGCTAGTAATAAATAATAATAATTGCTATAGCCTCCAATTCACTGATTAAAAAATAGTTAAGAAGTTAATGAGAGATTCCCAAGTAAATAGTTTACAACAAAACGCCTCCATCTTGTCTAGCTCCCCAGTTTCTGCCGATTTACGTTTTACATAGTTTACTGTTAAATATTCACGAATCGCTCTCAGTAATATTAAAATGTACGGAAACAGTTCATAAAGATGGCTTACTGGACTGTATTATGTATACAATGCATTATTTTTGCTGAAATATTATTTCCTGTTTTTGGCCTATATTCAGACTGCTATACGAGATCTCGGGCCGAGGCGACTCGACCGACCGTCAAATGACTATCACCTTTTCAGGCAGTCGTTCGTAGATGGATGTTGTCGGTTGTAAGATTTTTACATTTTTCGTAAGCAGACTGACGTCATCCACCGACCGACCAATAGCTGACAAGCCGCTACCGGCCCAACAGGATAACTGAAATATGCAGAGAACACTTCAAATCTTCGATTAATGTATGTTGTTTGTCTTCCATGATTCATGTCCTACGAGCGGTTAGGAAAACAATGGTATGCGTTTAACGTAAGACTGCTTCTACATGTTGACGTTGACTTTTACAAAATACTCACTGTTTGCTTCTACATGCTGACGTTGACTTTACAAAATACTCACTGTTTGCTTCTACATATTGACGTTGACTTTTACAAAATACTCACTGTTTGTGAAGCAAGCAGTCTGCATTAAAGACTTGCTTTGTAAAGCTAAACAATACACTAGTCTGAGAAAGAAAGAAAAGACAACTGCCCCGACTGGGACTCGAACCCAGGACATCCCGTTTACTATCCCGGCGCTAACCACTTCGCTACCGGGGCGGGTGCTGGCAAGAAGCAATGTTGCTCTCCCTCCTTGTATGTATGTTTTGTGATCTTTAGGTCACCACTGAGAAAGATTAAACAGCTACTTAGCTTGGTTGGAGCTTGTAGCCAGTACCCGCCCCGGTAGCGCAGTGGTTAGAGCACCCGGCTAGTAAACGGGATGTCCTGGGTTCGAGTCCCAGTCGGGGCAGTTGTCTTTTCTTTCTTTCTCAGGCTAGTGAATTGTGTATCCTCACAAGGCCAGTCTTTAATGCAGACTGCTTGCTTCATTTACCCTTTACCTTGTGATTTCTTTCTTTACTCACTGTTTTCTTCTACGTGCTGACGTTGACTTTTACAAAATACTCACTGTTTGCTTCTACACACTGACGTTGACGCTACATACTACTCACTGTTTACTAAACAACTCGATAGAAAAGAAACATACGGCTTCATGAGTAACTCAGTAATAGCTCTGATTATTCAGCTAAAAAATGATGCTGTATTCATTGGTGACACATTTTCTTAAATAAACTACAGATGCAGAATATGATGGGTGGTTTGAGCTTAGGACTGCAAAATAAACGTACTAGTTTATGGTGTAATCTAGTTCATTCTATGGCGTTGATTATTCGTCTCCCGTTGGTGGGTCGCTAGTTTGTCGTGTTCGGAGATTGGAAAGTTAATAAGATACCGCATCTTACGTCTTTCAAGCCTACGCGAGACCCTAGCGGTAGGTGCGGCTACCAATGCCTTGCCTTCGAAGCAGCACGAAGGTAAAGCATTATCAGAGGTATTAGTAGCCGCAGCTACCGCTAGGGTCTCGCATAGGCTTGGAAGATGGGATACCTCGTCAACTTTCTAAGCTGCGGTCGTGCCTGCGTGACGGAAGGAAGGGTATTAGGAGTCGGCGTGGGGGAAGGGGGGGGGGAGTGTGGTAAGTGTTGCTGCTCGCTACCTTTCTTGTCTTTGTCTTTCTTCTGTCGCGGCTGTCTGAACCAGCCATTACAATTTACTGCTGTCAACGTGTCCAAAATACAGTGCCAGTCGGAATCGACAACAGTAATGCACTCGTAACAATCCCTACGAGCTTCAGCTGGAGGGTAACTGTCATATTCTTAACTGCTAAATGACACTCTCCAATATTACGACGGGTGGGCCATCACTGTCAACGACCTGCCATCTTGTATATTTGAGATGTACACGGAAACCAAGATTAGTTAAGTTGAAATTACAAACAAAAGAGCCAAGTGTGCCGTAAAAAAAAGGGAGGGGGAGGGGTTATATGATTGAAGTTTCACTTCACTTGTTAAAATGCACACGGATAAAGTTGGATGATTTTTAATTGAAATAATCAAATGTACAAATGAGAAAATTGCATCTGTTTAAGTGCTATTGGGTTTTTAAGAATAATTAAATTCGTAACCAAAAACGAATTTACGAATTAAGTTATTCTTAAAGCGCAACAACACTTACAGCAGATGCAACTTTCTCCATTGTACATTTGATTATTTCAAAATCGTAAATTTTGTGTACATTTTAACAAGTAAAGTAAAATTTCAATCATGTGATATGCAGTAATGTCGACTAAAAGCTGGAAAAATGGGAATTAATGTTACTTTAAATTTACGCCAAACGCCGAGTATTAATAAATCATCAAAAACCAAAACTGGTTAAAGGGGCCGCCAAGTTCCAAATGGTTCGGCCCTTCAAAGGAGTGATATCAACACACCAAAACATTCGCCAAGTTAATCGCACCGCTTAATACTTTCGGTAGCAATGTTCAAGTTTTCATTTAACGTCCAAAGTATTATTCGGTGCGATTAAGTTGACGAATGTTTTGGTGTGTTGATATCACTCCTTTGAAGGGCCGAACCATTCGGAACTTGGCGGCCGTTTTAACCAGTTTTGGTTTTTGATATGATATCACTCCATTTTTTAAAATTGTGTATTGACTCAACTCCTCTACCGTGCAGATGTGTAATAAAGTGCCACTTCAACAAGAAATTGGTTTTCAACAATTTGCTACTATCTTTTGCCTGTAGGCCGAACCATTCGCAACTTAGTCATCTCTTTATAGGTTTTTGGTTTGGTTTTAATTTTGTTGTAATTTGTTTTATTTAGTTCATTTGGTGTGTTGATATCACTCCTTTCAAGGGCCGAACCACTCTCAACTTGGTGGCGTCTTTACCAGTTTTTGACTTTGTTATTACAGTTGGTTTATTTTTCGTGAATTGGACGTGAATACAATTTCTTTGCAACGTTGCTTAGATTTATCGTGATACAATAGTGTGTGTTTAGGCAGGCACGTTAGTATACACGTTCTCATTGTCCGAACTTTGGCCCTCCAATGAGAGACGATGCCGACAATACTAACAATGGTTATAACTATATTTTCGTACTTACGCGCCCTCCCACGCCATTCCCGTTACGCCCTCAGGCTCAAACCATAAAAAGGTACTCAGTTTGTATTGTACTGCACCCATTCGTCCAATTTCATAGCTGGAAGCCTTCCCGTTATCTCGGTATTGATGAATAATCATCCTATGGAAATTAACATGGGGATGAGCGGAACTAGCTAGCTAGTAACTAGTAACACATTTACAACGTTATTGAGGGTCCGATTTTGCATTGAAAGCAGCTTAGCTGGCATTCCTACACGAGTTAATTTTTGTGAGGTGGGTCATTGCTCACGATTTCAACACAATTTAAGCTTTTGTACCGCATTATTATTTTTCCCCCAAGTACCTAAAATGGCCCAACTATGCTTCAAGATGTAAGACACTGACGCAATGGCGTCGTGCTACAATGGTTTACAACCTCAACAATTGAATTGATGTGATGGTTGTTGTGATGTTTGTTGCCTAACTTAACGCGACACACTAGCGTGTGTCTAGATTAATTCGTAATAAGGATAATGCTTGGGTATAATTGTTGGCTCACCGGCATTGTTAGCATTCATTATTGTTCAGTCCATGGCTTGCAGCTGTCGTTTCTTGTTTGGCATTGTTCCCTAATAACAATGTTTAAAACAATATAAAACAATAAAACCGATCGTTCAGGGTCCCGTAATTCCGGACCTGGAGTTGACCAATTGAACAAGTGGTTTCTTGAGGATGAAGGACAACGAAATTTCTGGCTTACATTATAGTTTAAGAATTTAGGTAGGTGCAGTAGTTTTTTCTGAAACGGTGGCACCCCAAGAAGAAGAAGAAGAACAACAACAACAACAACAAGTGAACGGTTTTCAAATTTACGTGTGGCTCCCATCTTTTACTCTTGCTCAGAATTGCGTAATTTTTGGTATAAATTTACCTTCCATGCCTATCTACTATCTGGCCAAATGTGGTCGAAAAATATTGAATAGGAACGGAGATCTTGTTTTAGTTTTGCTGGAGGGAGGACTGCAATCAAGCATACGCGGCTATGACACGCTATCTTTTTACTAAGTAGTAAAGTGGAAATGAAGACGTCATCTTTAGTGAAGGCGCATTACTTTGTTGTTGTACCGTTGTGTACAGGCTAGTAATTTCAGTTTTCCCCCCCTTATGGTTATGTGTTCTTGCTTGTTTCCCTTAAACCTCCTCTGTCATGATGGGAAATCTATGAATGTCCCTGACAGTGTTGCCAGGTTGGGGGTTTTACGCCCAGATCTAGAGGCATTGATTGCCGTTGGGGTGAAATCGCAGGTGGGAAATATTTGAGGGTAATAACAGGGAGTGGCGGAATTTATTGGTTTTTATTCCCTGTTGCCTTGTTATCGTTCGTTAGTCTTTACTTTAAGCTAAGGAATTCTTAATACTTGAACGTCTTACTAAATGAACGTTTTAACTGAATGCACGTCTTACTAAATGTAGGCTTATGTTGCAAGTTGCAACTATAAAACTTACTGTTTGTTGTTAAACAAATTATGTTGTATCGACTTTTTTAAAGTATGGAATTGTACGTTTTGTTTCTTTAGCACTACGCAGAGGAGAATTAATTGTTGCTATCATGATTTTATTTTTACCTGATTAAACCTGATTATTAATCCGATTTGCTATTTTATGCAAGATAGTAAACCACAAGATAAAAAAAAAATAAAGTTTCACTTTCATGAGTTTCAGTTCAGTTTCGCCTTAGGAATAATGTGCATG
The DNA here is from genome assembly GCA_023313725.1 of Lithobius niger. Taxonomy (NCBI): domain Eukaryota; kingdom Metazoa; phylum Arthropoda; class Chilopoda; order Lithobiomorpha; family Lithobiidae; genus Lithobius; species Lithobius niger. Next base: position 136,733 of record JAHWFP010251600.1, read on the forward strand.
TAACAACGGAGTTATTACAGTTCTATTTTTTTTTGTATCTATTTATTTATTTTTTATTTTTTGAATTTGTGTATTATACAGTTTTCTGATTATTTTCACGGGAAAATATGTTTTTAACTACGAATATTGAAAAAAAATTTAAGGGTTTTCTAGGGGGCAGTGCCGCGATTTCGATTTCGATTTAAAAAAAACCAAATTTCACTTCCATGAGTTTCAGTTCAGTTTCGCCTTAAGATTTATGTGCATGTGACGATGGAGTTATTATTATACAGTTATTTATTTTTTTGCTATTTATTTTTATTTGAATTTGTGTACTGTTTTATGATTATTTTTATGGGAAAATATATTTTTTAACTACGGATACTGAAAAAAAATATTAGGGCTTTTGTAAGGGGCACGTTTTCGGGGACAAATGCTTTCAGACATCTGGCAACTCTGGTCCCTGTGATATTAGAGTTCATCCATCAAACCCGTAAACTCATTTACGTTCCATGTCTGGTTTATTGTAACGAGTTTGTAAGCATCCAGCAATGCGAGCTTTTGGTATTATCAAGGGTTACTGCTTGATGCGGGATTATCTATAACAGAGTTACATTTCGCGAAACGCTAACTCGATTTTCGTGACTAAATGAATAAAACAGAGGCCGCGAAATTAAGAGGTTTGATGAAAAGTGCAGAGGCCGGCTCCTGATATTATCTCGCACAGGCGTAATTTATTTACCGACTTTTCGACTCTAAAGCAATTATTGTGAGGGATGGAAGGTAACAAACAACAAAGAATACAATGGGAATACAACTCTAGCGAATTGATTTGTCGTTCCCGTTTGTTTTTTTTTCTGTTTTAAATTATTATGAGGCCTTAGAGTTGCTGGGTCAATAAAACAAGAAAAACAGCTTATTTCTTTATTTATTTATTTGAAAATTCCATCACGAAGCAGTGCTCTCGTGCGGTGGACATTTCTACACAAAAAAAAAAAATAATTATGGAATGAAATTTTTATAGGGAATTTTTCACCTGTTTTTGTTTGTTTACATGGACGTCAAAAACATAAGAACACACAAACAAAAACACACGTCCAACACTTTGTTGAAAAATTTACTGCATTTCCAATTCTGAATTTCCTCGTTAATAATCAAAAATTCGGGTCGGTTTTAGAATCGAAAAGAGAACTAACGCAGGACAGTAAGCCAGGTTATTTCTAAGTGGAGTAATTTTCGTTGATGGGATTTTCCGACTTAGCTTTCTATTTTTACAGCGATTTGTGTTTAGATTTATTGCATCATAAAAAATCCACTAATCACCAAAAAGATTCTGAAATCTTCCCGAGCACGAACAGGACTGTCAACAAGAGAGGAACCGCTGATTAGCACCCAATCTGCACAGGGCCGTAGCCACCCCACAGTCATTCATAGCGGCTGCTATAAGGCTGGTAATAAGTTCGGTGAATAGAACTTACTAAACGTACGTAGCGGTCAGCTGCGTGCTGTGTCCATGACGGAAAAAGCTAACTAAGTGGGCGAAAGGTCTAGACTGAGTTTGGGGCCAGAACTTTAAGTTTAGGACTGAAAGAAAGCTGAGCCTACTTTGGGCCTAAGTAAGATTTCATAAAAACAGGCCTATTAAATGCTTAGGTAGGAAAAATTCCCCTAACCAGCTGGCCTATAGTCTGTTCCACATTATATTTGCAGAAAGCTTACTGCATGATGTCACGTTATCTTCCACTAACGAGTGCAAAAACATGTAATTATCGCACTCGTAGACTCTTAACAGCAACTGTGGAGAGTCTCCAAGTGTGATATCAACACATTTTGCACTTGTAGTGCAAGAAAACGTGGTGTCATTCAGTCAGTTTCCTACAGACATAATGTGGAACAGACTATAGCAGGGGTCGAGGAAGACCAGCCAGGTGGCTGGCCCGAAGGCTAACTGCTTTTGCATGCTGGCTCCTTTGCTTAAATACGTTTTGGTTACCCATGACAACCGCGAAACAACAAGGGTATTATGGGAAATGGAAACTTCTAAAAACGTTCTACAGGCAGGAACCGGAAATGAAATTACAATACACAGATACTTCAGCCTGTGACAGATTAAACAGATAAGACTTAATTGGCCATGGGCTCCAGTAAACATTGGTTACTGCTGTCTGAAACAATAGAACAAAAAAACTCTGGCTTCGACCTGAATCGACAATGTCACGAGGCTCGAAAGTCGAATAAACCCCTAAAATTTCCGGCCTTTCTTCTATCCTTTTCTTCACAATGGAATAATGCTTACTTAGAACACAAACTAGAACAATTGCTGGTAATCGTTGATGCCTCTAGCTTTTTGCTTTCTCTTGACAGGTTTCAGGTCGTTCCTGTACACAATTTTGGTTTGCATTCAATCAGATAAGCGACCCAAATTTTTGGTATGACTAAACGTTACATCCGAAAAACTGCCCTAGTTGAGTAATGAAGGAGTCAGCCTCGTTTTGTTGCGATCGTTGTTAAAGGGCCATTACATCCATTTTGACACGCATGATTTACTTTTGGATCACTTACACAATAACTAAACACAAGAACTGCGGTACGTACGTACGTCCGATACAATGATTTAATTGTTGCATCACCAAAACAAGACACGAAGACCGCCATTGTTTTGCTGGAACACTTAGAAATGAATGCCGACTGATATCACTTTTCGATTTCGACTCGCAGCCAATAGAGCTATCCCAATCGGCTGTGAGTCGAAATCGAAGAGTGACATCTGTCGACATTAATTTCTGCACGTTCCAGCAAAACAATGGCGGTCTCTCTCCGTGTAATGTTTTGGTGATGCAATAATGAAATCATTGTATCGGACGTACGTAACGTATTCCAACCGCAATTCTTGTGTTTACTTATTGTGTAAGTGATCCAAAAGTAAAGCATGCATGTCAAAATGGATGTAATTGCCCTTTAATAAATTATCAATTAACTTGCGGCCGAGGGTAAACAAGATTTAAAATATGCCTCCCGATAGGAGGAAAAACAGCGGAAATGCCACCAAAACGAACTATATACAACTTTCAACTTTCGGCACACATTTGAACGCTTGGTCACAACAAAGACGCTAAAATAAACAAGTAAAAACCGTTACGTAGTGGAGCTGGCTATGAAAAATCCTCCATCTTGGATTAGTAGCCTGCTAGTTGCCTGCTAATCCAAGATGGTGGATTTGTCATAGCCAGCCTTAATTCGTAGGTTTTTTTTTTACTTGTTTATTTTAGCGTGTTAAACATTTGGGCAAGTCTTTGTGACCAAGACATCAACTGCACGCCGAAAATTAAAAGTTGTTTTTCGTTTTTATGCCTTTGTAACTGTTTTTCCGCCTAGGAGGAGGCATATTTTAAACTTGGTGATTGTTGTCATATGCCCATTCCAATTCTGCGATCCGCAAGTCTGAATAAAAACGCAGCGCAGAATTTATCCAGACGGAGCACATAATGTTTCTAGGTGTAGGCAGGGTATAGTGAAAAAAGAAACCTACAATCCTAAGAATTTGAAACGAGAGGCGGTGTTGTAAAGACCCGCATTGCCGTTCACATGGTACATCAACCTAGACCCGCCTAAAGCCAACACACGAAGTAAGCGACAATTGGCCTATGAATATGCGAATCGATACCGTTTTCTTGTGAAAATGTAATGGCTGCTGCCCGTAAAATTTCCGAACTTGCTGTAAAACTGGTCGTTTGTGGGCCAGTAAAAAGTGTATGCGGTATAAAGCGTCGACTTTCAAGGGACGCTAGACGCGCCGAATTGGAATAATGCCTTAAACAGTGCGAAGTTGGTGTCGTTCCACATGGTACGTGGGCGAGCCTGTTTTCGCAAATTAGCGCGAAATAAGTTTAAACTCTTTCAGTAGGCCAGAACACGAACAAAGACGGTTAGGCGTTTGCCAGTAAGTTACCATATGGGCGCGTTTATGCAGCGACTCGCCTTTGAATTCTCGCAGCTAGAACTCAATCGCGATGGCAAAGGTGACATTGCCATGGTAACAACGCTAAATGGATTAGCTAAATCCGACATCGTTTGAGTAAATATTTGCAGTCTCATAATCCGTGCCAGTTATATAAAGAATTCCTCATGACGAAACAATTTTCCCAAACGCTTCTGAACTCACGTTATTTGCTGTTTTCGTTGCAAGGCGGCAGACGTAAAACCGCCGCCGTGTTGGAATTTGAGGTGATTTCTAGCTTCTAGCTGCGAAAATGCAAAAGTGAGTGGTTGCGTAAACGTGCCCTAATACTCTTACGCTTGTTTTTCTGTAGACTATCTTGATGAAAAAAATCAAAATTCGTTGGACTGTCCCAGATGCTCAATTACTCCCCAGTTTTTTTTATTATTATTACCCTGGCGGGGACTTTGCCGGTTCTGCCACACGAGCGTTAAATTGCTTCGACTGACTTAAGACTCAAAGAAATTAATAATAATAATAAAATTTCTTTTGAGTCTTAAGTCAGTCGAAGCACTTTAACACTCGTGTGGCTGAACCGGCTCAATTTTGAACATCACCAGACCTTTTTGAGAAGAAGAAATATCTGGTAGAGAGAGAAGCTAACCCGGAGTTTTGAACCAGTAAACTTCCGATTATCGTAGGGGCCGAAATATTGTCCAGAATTGGACGGAATAGTTCCCATCGCCGCTGAAGGAGCATGGTAGCCTACCACGCTACCCTGGCCAGCAGTCCTGGCGGGGACTTTGCCAAGATCCCTTTCCCAGCGGTTCGACCAGATCCGCAAACCTCCACCATCCAGGCTGAGCTCTCTCACAACTTAGCCATGACGACCACAAAGTGTTCCACCAGTAAGTGTTCGATCAACACCAGTTTAACAACCGTTACTGTGCAGCAAACCGTTACTGTGCAGCAAACCGTTACTGTGCAGCAGACCGTTACTGTGGGTCTAACCGTACGGATAGACCCACAAACATAGATTAAAAAAAATAGAAAACGCCACGAAAACTCCAAATAGACATTTGTGTATTAATGGTCTTCTACGATAACTGAGATCCGGGAACCTGAGTTTCTCTCCCAGACTATATTGTGACACGGGATGGTATACGAAGCGATAGTTACATGGACCATCAAGACTCTGCATGGACACATCCTATAGAGCAGTAACATTTGCCGCCATATTGGCACCAGTATGGGTTTTGGAGGGCATAACTACAAGGTGCACTACATAAAAATGGACGGAAAAACAACGGAAGAGCGGATTTCTTAGGCTTAAAATAACGGTATTTTCTCTAACTACAAAAATCGCGCGTTTTAGGCCTAAGAAATCACTCTTCACAGCATCGGCTTCAGTATGACGCCCTTCGGTTTCTCTCTGCAGTGCCCCTTGCAGCTAACCCATTAAGGCTCCAGCAGAGAGTTATAAACAATAATTCTACGTCGTGTCACTGCTCTATTACTATACGGACGTGCAGGGTTGGAAATAATCATGATTATTTTAAAATAATCGAATTAATCGGATTATTTTGATTATAATCAAATTTTAATAACATGTAAGAATTACAACAATAATTATGACATAGAGCAAATTCTGGCAACTTTAACTATTTCTTGCGTTGCAGTAGCTGCTGCCAAAATGCCTTTACGTGTAGATCACTTTAATAGAATTGAAAAGTTAACGTTAATGCCACGTGTACATTTCAATGTTAACATGCACATCGCAGTAACTATTATTACGGTAATAATCTTACATTATTAACCAAAGTCTCACAGCAGAAATGAAGCAACCGCAACGACCCCCGGAAGGGGAACAATGAAAACGTGCGAGTGTGTCAATTCTTTGGCATGAAGTTGAAAGTGGGACGTTGTTGCACTGAAAAAAAGTTGAAATTGGCACATTGTTGCCTCGACTAACAATTTGCTCTAACAATTATCCTTCTAACTAAACACCGTGGTAATCTCAAGGGCAAGTATTACATGATGTCATTCACACTTCTTTTTCACACGGTACGCATCGCTTAAGCCACAGCGAAACACTGGGAGTGGGGGGGGGGGGGACAAAGTGAGCTATTACCATTAAGCATACGATTACCTATTAACTGAACCTAGAAGAACACGGGAGCCGGGTACGTGTTCAACTACTTATAGCAAACAGGAGAAAGGGAAGGAAACCAAGAGGAGAGGGAGAGGACGGGATAAAAGGAGGAGGGGAGAAGGGATGGAGAGGATTGGCGGAAAGGGGGAGTGTTACACAAACAAAAATCCCCTGTTGCAGTGAATGATCAGGCAGCACCGAGCAAATACTGGGAAACAACCACGGGTCAAACGAATCCCCGGGCGAAGCCTGGTACGATGCTAGTAGTTAGTAAAGTCGGTGTAGGTGTTGTGGCACAGTGACACATTCCTTACACATCAGCTGATTAAATGAACACTGTCACATCAGCTGCAATTGCTAGTTGCTGCCTAGAAGTAGGTAACTTACAAAGTCCTTTCGTTTTTTCTTGTATTTGAGGGTTTGAATGTTGCCATTCATTTCCTATAGTTTGGTTGTTCCTAATCGGTTGCGTATTTTTTTTTATGGATCAGGCCAAATAAAAGTAGAAGACATACGTTCCTGACTACGGAAGATTCAACAGCAGTGAATTTTAATTTTGGGTTGTTTAAGCTCTTTTGTACTTGTATGTCAACAGTTTTTTTTTGTCAACCTGGTTCATGATTATAATCAGGTGAATTTCAATTTTAATCAAGTGATTATAATCGTAACAACCCTGTGGACGTGTATGCATTTATCAACCCCAGGTTGAACCTTGGACGAATTGGAGTTCAGCGCTTCTCTCCACGGTTAATTCAAAGCGACGATGCGGCCCTTTCGCTATTACGAATGCCTTACTTGTCTCGTTATGCCGAATGCATTCAGGTTTAGAATATCGTAAAATTATTATTGCTCTCGTGCAATTGGGAAATAGTTCATTAATAACATGAATATATCCGGTAAAGCACTTTCCAGATTCCACAGTAGGAAATTAGATAATAGGTTTGTTTATGTTTCGCGTAATTTTAATATCGTTACGCAATAAAGTTTTCAATTGTTCCGTAATGCGTTTTATGAACTCATCAGTCCGAGTGTTTCGTTGATGCTTTTAAAGCGCAATTTCCTGGAAGCGTCTTTGTTTATTGACATTATTTCAAGGAACATACACTTTCACCTTTTCGTTCATCTTGCGCGAAATAGACTTTGCAACATTTTCGTAGGTTAGAATGAATGTAGCAAACCCTCTCACAAACGGGAGAAAGAAAAGGTAAATGAACAAGCTTGAACTAGTGTTGCAAAACTGAGTCTCGCAGGGCAGCCCACCTGGAAGCAAGCAAGCAAATAATTTTCTCAAATAAAAGTTGTGAATGTTTCCTTGCATAATTATGAAGGAAGAAAAAGAATGAATTGAAAAGGTGAAAAAGTGTAAGAGGAAAATGAAATATAGGATGAAATGAAATGAAAATTGAAAATGAAAATGAAATGAAGGATGAAAATAGCTATTTTTTTCCTTTGCATTAAAGTGGCACTATCACCGATTGAAAGTAAGTAGGCAGAATCTGGCAACATCTAGCGCTATCTAGGACTGTCTAGCACTTGCTTGCACCAAGCGAAGGAATGCAAAACGGCATTTCTTTTAACGAAACAAACAAGCCGCGACCTCCGTTATTGTGGTGTCGTTACGTGTGGCACCACAATGGTCGCTTTCAAAATAGGTTCCTGTTTGTTAACCCTCCAGATTACCATAACTAACTCTACTAGGTTAGCTGTGTATATTGTAATTGTTAATATGCCATACTTCCCATACTTCCTGTCACATGACTGTAAGCTGTTATTTAAGAGCCTGTCAACAGGAAGTAAACGCTCTCTTCAGTTGTAGCTTACACAACACTTGCCTTGGTCCGTTATTATGCCATAGTTATCTACGCAGTACAGAGTGTACATGCCAAGTATACATTACGGTTATTTTTGAGTGAAAATTTGGTACGTCCTCGTGCACCTGGGAGCAAGCTGTACAGGTTAACAATATCACTGCCGCTAGATGGCGCTATGGTATTTTCGTTTGCTTTTCAATCGGTGATAGTGCCACTTTAAAAGAAAGCTTGTTAGAAGTAGCCCACAAATTAAGATCCACTGCAACTAAATTCTGCAAATCTTCGATTTTTCAAACAGAGGTCGATGCATGGGTCACCATCATGTCGTCTGCTTTGAGCCACAGCGTCTTTATCAGGATATACAGTGATAGTTTGTAAAATCTCCTTTCTTGATACCAAAGCCAAACTATCGGGCCTAAACAGGAACATCGTAGGCAACCTCGTTCAGTAGGAATGGTTCGCTTTCCAAGGAAGCTGATCTCCCGGTTAGAAAGTCTTCAATCGAGTGGTCTTTGGAGCTTAGAAAGGATCTACGGGTACCAGACACAATTGAAAGCATTAGAAACGCCAAAGGCAATGGAAAAGAAATGCTTCCTCCTCCATGGCAGGATTTCACTCTTTATCCCTAATTCTCGACAACCTGAATCACGTTCCGAGCAATGGACCAGACGATCAGAACAGAGACGGTCCGAAATGGTTCCCAAAACCAGCAACAAGCAAACTGGTCGGAATCTGCCATCAGACTTTGGAATGGGTATAACTGTTGCCCTTTTCCAAATCCCCGTAAATACACCTATAATCAGACACCAGTTCAGTATAACAATCTAACAGTCGCCAAGTACATGGAACACATGCGGGAGAACAGCAATTGGTACCAGATGTGGTCCTGCAGCAGAGTCCTTGTAAGAATTGAAAATAGCATTTTCCAGTTAGTTTTCGTAAAAATAACATATCCTCAGTCAAGTAGTCTGTCTCGAATACTGTAATGAACTGGACTCTATTCTACGGCATCAACCTTCGTATAGTATTCGGTTAACAAGTAATTCATAGTTTCAGGCTCATTATTGGTCCAAGTTCCATCACCTCACTGGTTAGCGTGTATATTGGCATTCTTTTTCTGCGTCTGAACAAGACTTCAGTATGGAGAACACAAGGATCACCTGTGGATTCTTTTGATAAAAGTCTCTCTAAGACTGAATACGGCTGCTCCGTAGACATTGCTTATATCGTCGTCTAGCCTTTTGATACTCTATTGGAAGTGCGTCCAATTCGCCGCCCCTCACAGCGTCAAATTTTCTACACGTTCTGAGCACTTTACGCTTTCCTACCCAGAGATCTTCGTAAGGTCCTGGGCAAGGAAATACGACAGGCCTCTTCTATACACAACTAAATTTCTCAACAATCGCCTCAACCTGTTCTATATGGAACAACGTCCATTTGCATGCGACAATTTCACGCCATGCGAAGCACGGGCTTTGGTTACTATATATTTATACATGCATACCTTTTTTTTTACCGCGAGTTATCATCTAATTATTTTTTAGAAATTCGTCGAACTTTTTGAAAAAATCGTAATTTATTTATTTATTTACTATTTAATTACCTTTTATTTAACCGTATTTACTTTGTTATTGCATTTTGGTTTGTACATTCAGTAGATCCGGAGTTGAAAGCGTTTATACTATGGCTGTGACGTCACGTTACCTCAACGCCACGCTAAATTTCCGTAGGTTAAATCCCGTTAACCGTAACCGGAAGTGTGCGTCATCACAAAAAGTGTCGGTTATCAAGTTACCCCACACTTTTGTCGACAACCCACACTTTTGACACTTTCGGATCACCCTACCAGGAACGTACGCACACACCAACAACCAAATATAGCTTGCAAAAAAGTAACGCAATAAAAACGTACAAAAAGAATTACTTAACTTTCCGGAATGTCCCGAATGAAATCCTATACATGCTAATTCTCACATGTCTGGCCCATAACTAAGCTTATTCACTTCGCGTAACTCCGTCCCCCTCCCTACACAAACTAACATGGTATGACCTTCATTCATACCGATACCCTATTACCGTATTTTTTAAACATTTCTCAAACTACAAACGCAAAAAAAAAGTTACTTACCTTGCCAGAATGTCCCAGCACAATGTCATTCTATCCCTGCTGCCTCTTATCGAAGCTTTTTGCACTCCGAACAGCTCTGAAAACACGAGCGAGCTTGCCAGCGTGAAATCTGGCCAAACGACGCATCTGTCTCCTGCCCCCCACTCCCCTTCCCTCCACAAACTTGACCCAAAGGACTCGTCCGTCTGCCACCCACTTCCCCCTCCATGAACTAAAATGGAATGACCTTCATTCATAGCAACATACTGATTGATTACCATATTTCTTGAAGCAATTTTCACAAAACACAAACACGTTTTAGTTAAATACGAGCGTGCCGTCCCAACCGCCGTCCCAACACGTCCCAACACGTGCCGTCCTAACACGTGCCGTCCCAACACGTCCCAACCACGCCGTTAGCGTGCCGTCCCAACCGTGGTATAAATAATTTATTGGTAAGAAACTAGCAGTTATCGATTTTCGACCCATGGCTGCGATGATTGTCCCGGCTCTCGCATGCAAATAAGTCTTGGGCTTCGCCCTCAACCTATTTGCATACTTGAGCCTGGCCGATAATCGCAGCCGTGGATTAAAAATCGATAACCGCTCGTCGTTTCTCACCAATAACTATTACTTAAAAATCTCAAACGAGAACATGCTGGATACGAAACTAGGTGCAACTTTCATCCTATGTAGACTTTTGTCAAGATGTTCTTCAGCGTAAAAAAAAAATAAGGGGTAAGCGTCGGAGACTGCGTAAACTGAAAGACAAAAAAAAAACTCAGCTAACTGGATTCAAAATTAAAAACAATGAAAAGTAAATGGTAATTTTTCATTTGCAAAAAAAGTCTAATTTGTTATTAACTTAGAGTCTTGTGGGAAGAAGCACTTGTAAGCCCCGCCCCCCCCCCCAATCCCGCCTTCTTGGGCACGCTACTGCTAACCTACCACGAACGCACTGAAGTTTGAGGTCGTGACTCTACAACGATCAGTGGTGATTGCGCTAAAGCTGTGCAAGCGGTCTACACAACCGCAGTAGACCGAGCAATTCGTACCGGAAGTAAGGAGAAGTTCCTCCTAGGGACGCTTCACTGACAAGCAATTGATCTCAGCAGTGAAGCCACGGAACTTGGAAGCGCTGACTGCTGTAAATTCGGGAACGAGCTGAGCATCGAACTTCCGGTGAATCCGGATGTCATTTAGAGACACGCGCACACAAAGAGCAAATCAGACCAACTCGATAATTAAACACGAAGGAAAATCGGATTTCATAAAGTTGTCATGCGTTTCTAACTTCCTCTTCGG
>JAHWFP010251627.1:1188-12604 GCA_023313725.1 Lithobius niger
CCCTTCCCCCCCCCCCCCCCCGTAAAAATGTCCCTGTGTACCATTGTGTCCCTGGTAGGTCTATACCCTTGGTGGTAAGGCATTCGTGACCCTAACCCAATATCATCAACCCTTCCTCTGCCGCTGAGCCATCGTCATCAACTTTTAAATTCTTTGACTTTTGGGATTTATATTTTTTTAGTCTTCTGTACAGCCGTACCGGCTGAGAAGACTGTTGCAACGACTTTGCCCTTCCGTCTGTCTTTCCGTCCGTCCGTCGCTTTTTTCTACTTCGGAACGGTGCCAGATAGAGACGACCACTGTTTACAACGTTCGATTCAGTGTCAAAAGTTAGTTAAATAACATGGCAAATTAAAACATCGTTGCCTCCTTATAGCTAATAGACTTCTTCGATGTAACTAAATTAAATAATAACATTTGATCGTCGAATTGAAATCATGAGTATAACGCGCAGCCGTAAAAACAAAAAGATTTTCGCTCCGATTAAAAGTCTCGTCGCGTTGTTGCATGAATGAATAGGCTTACCGTCGAACCAACTTTTCCATTAGGCCTCCTGCTACTTAACGAAATTAAAACTGCAGTTAAAAAAATTAAGCCTAAAATCTGAAAATTATAGGCCTAAAAATTAAAAAAAAAAAAAAGGCCTTAAAGCCAACACATTTTCAACCGGACAGAAGACCGGTAATTGAGACTAGGTAGTCGCTGCAGCCGCATGTGTATCTTGCATGTATTTGTTGTTTGCACAACGAAGGTTATAAAACACCGAAAAGTTGGTGTTGGCGCTATTAAGGTTTTTTTTTTCTCCCTAAATCTACCGAAGGGCTTGTTTCTTCTCAAAAACGATGACTAAAGAACTAATTAAATAAAACGGGAAAGTTTTCATTCTTAAACCTTAACCCTTTAATGTGCACGCCGAAAAGATGCAGTTTTTTAAAGCCCCGTATGATAGGTATGGGTCAGTTACGGGATCCAATCGGCATTCACTTTGGTTTGTAGATGAGGGCGTTGACCACTCGGTTGTTGCTGCTCGCTTTGTTCGGGGTCCCCTCTCACAAAGTTCGCGTGCGCGTTGGGGCTTAGTTTTCTGCCGTTCAGTAACTATCTTTTGTATGCACGGTGGGCTGTAAAGGGTCGACATGATATTTTAAAAGGAGGAATTTTCTACACTTTGTTAGCACAAACCTCAGTAAGAGCACACACACACATACACACTCGCACTTGCACACACAAAAAAAAATAAGACAGTTATGAAATTATGAAATGACACAAGGTTTGTGTACAATACAGCATGAATACTGAGGACTGTTTTAAATGTTTTTAAATGTTTTATACCCACTTCAAAAAAATGTCATACCGTTTTGCCAATATCAGCCTTCATTACTATTTTCACTCGGCTTTTGGTGACATACACATATATATACTTTTGTTTTACAGGAAGCCGAAATTCCGGAAGCGGAAACGTGGAACCTGCACAGCCTTTCCTTCGACGACTTCTCGTTAACGTCGGACGAAATGGTGTTGGCTGCAGTGCGCATGTTCAAAGATCTGGGCCTCATCAATAGGATGAAGACTCAGAAAGAGGTAAAAAAAAAATCACATTTGCTACTAACGAAATTACGTTATACAGTGCACAAAAGTCAATAAATTTGAGACACTATCAATCGTTCATTCATAAAGAGCAGTTTAACGCTTATATGGAAAGTCAGCATCGATCTTCATTGCGTCGAGTTGGCATAGTGATCTAGGGCATTGGAACCCCCAATCCAAAGATGACGGTTCAGTTTTCGGACTTTCCGTGACACGTGAATTTTTTTAGACTTATTGCGAAGCACTTCTCACCCTTTTCTGGCACCACTGAGTTTGTTGTTGTTGTTGATTTCTAAAACTTATGTACAAATTTTGTTGCTTTAAATTACTTTTGCTTTTACTTCTGTTGTCTTAGATCAGGGATGGCGAACCTTTCTTTACATAAGTGCCAATAAAACAAAAAATAGCTTACAAAACATACAGTGCGTGCTACAGCAGTGCGATTCTGTTCTTGCTTCTCAGATGGTAATTTATCGATGCGCGGTTCGTATGTACATTTCAATGCATGCTTCGCTATTGTCTTCCAGGACGCAGTTGCGTGTGGTTGAATAGATAGTGTTTACGTGTGTACTTGTTAGCAATAGTAGCCGGATTCAGATGTCACTAATAATGAAAACATCAACTTTTTCAAGGCGGCAAAGTAGCAAACAAGTTCGTTCCAACAATGAAAGTTGGATCTGCTTTTGGTAGTATTTTCTTTTCAGCCCGTTTCTGTGTTATAGATCCGCTTCTCTCTTGTACAGTCTTTCATTATTCGTCATTCAATTCTTGAATGAGTACCTCATGCAATCAGTTCTGACAATGCCAGAGAGTCTCGTATTTCACTGAAGCCAAACGTCATATCAGCAATGGACTGTTCCCATTGTTCGTGATGTTTGTGGGCCCATTGTTCGTAAACAGAAAAAGAGAAGGGAAGGGAAAAAAGTCAAGGCTGCCGTGCTGCAACAATATACAGGGTGTTCGGAAATTGGTGTCAAATATTTTTAGGGTCCGCTGTGTGATCAAAGATAAGAAGAAAAAGTCCTATAAACATGGGTCCGGAAATGCACCAGTCTTTAGTTACAGCCCCCCTCCCCCAGGTTTGGGGTAAACAGTTCTTAAATACCTCGTAATGATTCACCGTTTCCATTCCAAACTCAGGATATGTGCCATATCATACCTGGTATTTCAGTACTTCATAATACAGTATTGGGTCGCACAACTTATCAGAGGGAGAGGTAATTTTCTTATGGGGGGGGGGGGGATCAAACGTTGGGGAAGAGAGGAGTAACTGCTTTGGTCTTGTACTTTAATGAAACAAATTGTACATACCAGAAAAAAACACATCGTATCACATTACTGTGTGATTGAAAACAATCGAGAAATGAAACATCATTAAGTAAACAGATGATGAAACAATGAAACAATGAAACAAGTGATCATCCGAATTCTAAGGATTCCCCCACTTTTACGTTTTAAGCTTCTTTGCTTGAAGAGTAGAAAACAAACACATTAAATCCCTCACTTTTAATGGCGAGGATACCCGATTGATAATGTTTGGTGCTCTCCACAGAGATGTACGTACAGTAGTTGTTTTTTTTTTGGAGGGGGGTGGCACAAACTTGGAAAACGATGTAACCTACTTGGTCTTTACACGTAATGAAAGAAAGTACAGTACTACTTTCGATTGTTTTCAATCACACGATGTGTTTTTTCTACAATTTGTTTCATTAAAGTACAAGACCAAAGCAGTTACTCCTCTCTTCCCCCACGTTTGATCCCCCACCCCCCATAAGAAAATTACCTGTCCCTCTGATAAGTTGTGCGACCCAATACTGTATTATGAAGTACTGAAATACCAGGTATGATATGGCACATATCCTGAGTTTGGAATGGAAACGGTGAATCATTACGAGGTATTTAAGAACTGTTTACCCCAAACCTGGGGGGGCTATAACTAAAGACTGGTGCATTTCCGGACCCATGTTTGTAGGACTTTTTCTTCTTATCTTTGATCACACAGCGGACCCTCAAAATATTTGACACCAATTTCCGAACACCCTGTATATACGCCTGTTTATTTTGTTAGGGAAAAATATGTCATCGTGCACTAAATTTTCGAAAGGCTCGCGTGCCAGTAGAAAAGCCCCTGCGTGCCACCCTTGGCACGCGTGCCATAGGTTCGCCTTCCAGGTCTTAGATGCTTATTACGCATGCAATTTAGATCAATAGATAGATATACAGTATAGATAGAATAGATGTTGTCGGCCAATAAGCTTACAGCTTTTTGAAGGCCCAAGCGGCCAACCATCGTGTCAGTTGTTTTTTTGTCGCAGGAGGGAGGAAACCGGAGAACCCGGAGGAAACCCTTGCACAACGGACGGGAAGCAACCGGAGAAAAACCTGTACATATGTACTTCCTTCACCAGGATCGAACCAGGGTCTGTAAGAATCCAGAGATGTACATCTGGGACCAAGACGCCTATCGAATCTGACGTCCCAGTGCTCGCAGCTATACCGTGCACCCTAGATAGATAGATATGTTTATTTCATTCCAAAGCATTTCATAGGATACACTGGCAACGGAATTAAACGAGTGAAGACCTGTGTCGCAGAGTAAATTCGTGTGAAGCATAGAATAAAAAAAAAAGTAGGATAGCCACATCTCAAATGAAATCACACAAAAAGAAATAGTAAGTCATGTATACGGCATAAATTCACTTGGAAAAAAATATAGAAAGATTTCTGACGTATGTTGTGAGAACCTTCAGTCACGAAAGGCGTTTTTTGTGGTTATTATATAGAAATTCTTTTATCAACTGACAATACATAACTAGAACCGCACGCTACCAAACTTCGGTAGAAAACCTGCTGTTTGCATTAATGTTCTATTTATTTCCTTCAATGCATAGAAAAAAGTGCTTGGGCACACAACAGGGTTATGCTTTCGTCTGTCGTAAGGCGTGAACCAAACATCGGAACTAGTTCCAAAGTCTTTAGATAACGTACTAACAAATAGGTCGAGTCGTTAAGTCAAGGCATTTCTCCCAACACCGCGAACTCGTAATAATTAGATGATTTCTGGAGACGTTTCTTCCATAATACGTCGAAGCGAACCTCTACAACAGGTGTGGAAGACCAGGTCCTGGCTATTACTTCCTGTGAATAGTAATCCAACCATCTCGAACTGGTGAGATTTTGAATGTTTTGTTACGCAGCTTCAATTTTGTTTTGTCTGTTTACAGGGCTTAAGTCACGATACACAAAACGCCCACGTAGTCTTAACCTTTAAGTTGGGTCGCCACCAGTATAACTCTTGCAGTCTCAATGGTCGCAACGTAACGTCACAAGATGGATTTCTAGCGCAAATAGCGCTCATCGCTTGACAAGGACCGCTGAACCACGCACAACATGGCGCTGGTAACCGTAGCTTAAGCCAACTATACCCCTCAGCCGCATTATTCTGTCATTTTCAGCCGGCTAAAAAGAAATTTCGGCTAAATTGTGGCTAGCTAGCCACAAATTTTATGGCCACCACCGGCCAACTGTAAATTCGGCCTAACTGACGGCTGACGGCTAATTTTCGGCTAATTCAATCGAAATGAAGCAAAAATATCAACAACGATACTCACTGCACCCGAAAATGACGAAAGGGGAGCGGGTGGAGGGGAATAGGCATAATGGATATTCAGATGAATCATGAATGAAAAAAGGAAAAATTCTCGAAGAACCCTAAATTTAAAAATCAGAGCAGCATCACCACTAAACTGAAAGTAACCATGCATGCTAATGACCAAACAAATACATGGCACGCATAAGTTTATGGCAAGGAAATATGGATTCAAACTATAAAAAATAAGGCGGACGAGAGCATCTTACCGTTGAGTCAAGTTACAACTGTCTTCATAACCGTTTCGTTTCATTTTGATGCATTAAAACTTCAAAGTATTTGGCTCTAGCCGCATTTTTTTCCGGCGGCTAGGTCAGGCGGCGGCCGAAAAATATTCGGCGGCTATTCGGCTGACGCAGAAAAATGCTTATGTGAAGGCAAACCAAGCAGTGCTACATAAAAATACAAACAACGTTTCGAAAATTAACAATTTTCGTCTTCAGGTTAGCAATAAATTAAAGCATGGCAAAAGCCACTAAGTCAACCTATATTCCCCTCCCCCCCCCTACGAGTTTCATTGCTCTGCCATACTTCAAAGGCATCTCTGAAGTCCTTAAGAAGAACCTTAACATCAATAACATCCGACTTGTTTCAAACAGCCACCAAAATATTAAGCAGCTGACAATGCACCATGAAAATAAGCACAATAACAAATCAGACGACCTGCTTTCCACACGCAATACTGTTTATAGAATTCCCTGTACGGTGCCAACCTGTACTGCTACATATGTAGGACAATCCCTTCAAAAACTTAAGGAACGTATGGCATCCCATAAATCAAACTTTAAATTAAAAGTCGAATCAAATTCTTTAGTGCAACACTGCCTAGCAACAGGCAAGTCGCCAGACAAATACGCAACAGGCCACACCCCCGACTTGGACAAGGTCCAAATTTTGTTTCGTGAGAAATACACCAGGGTAAGAATCAATCTAGAAACATTGGTCATCCATACACATACACCAACCGTACATAACCACTTAGTGCCAGATAACAAATTTCTAAAAGAATATTTTCCTGTAATTAAATCACTTAAACTCGACTCTTTTGCCAGGCATTTTGTAAAACCAACATAACGAATGCATCACACCTTTGAAACACGTGACCCCGATTTGCATACACCTTGCTTTGCGACGTGGCATCCAACGGAGCAGGTGGGTCGTTGCTTTTCGGCTGCCATTTCTGCCTCTTTTGAGGGGAGAAATTGGCGGTTTTTATACGTTTTAAATGTATGTTTTTTGCTTTTAATATAGGTTGACTTAGTGGCTTTTGCCATGCTTTAATTTTATTGCTAACCTGAAGACGAAAATTGTTAATTTTCGAAACGTTGTTTGTATTTTTATGTAGCACTGCTTGGTTTGCCTTCACATAATCTGTTACCGTGCTTTTTACTCCATTGCAGAAAAATGCAGCGCGGCGGCTAACGGCGGCGGCTAACGGCGGCGGCTGAGGGGTATAAAGCCAACCCGTATTGGAGTTCTACGATGCCGGCAAATAAACATTACGCTGTCGCAAACTACAAGAACAATTCGTGGTAATTTTATGAACCGCGTATACAAATGGCAAATGTTAGCTAACACAATTTACCTTCACGAAAATCGCTCTCCCTCGCTTTCCTTAGTGTTGTTTGCCGGTAAATTTTTTAGCTGCGTGATCGCAACGTATACGGCTGTCATTGGGACACGCAACAACTTTTTTTCTATAAACACAATACTTGTATGAAACTGGAACAAGATGGTCACTGGCGAGGACGCAGTTTACCGTATATCGTTCTAGGTTGTACTGTGTTGGAACGCCGAAGTTCCTGAAAATTTCGAATGTAGAAAAAAAAATTTTGCGTCCCAACGAGCCACCGTAGTAACTAAACGAGTTGCTTCCCATTTGCCTCCAAACTCTTGCCCTCGTGATGTAACGCTTGCCGAGTGTTGCTTTCCATAGAATAAGGGGAGTTTTAAAAGTCAGCGGCTTGCGAGTCGCTTGACAGCGGCGAACGCTTTCCGATTGAAATAACAAACGGGCAAGCGTTTCCGCTTGCAAGCGACTCGCAAGCCGCTGACTTTTAAAACTCCCCTATAGATCAGTGACACGACGTAGTATTATTGTATATAACTCTGTGCTGGAGCCTTAATGGGTTAGCTGCAAGGGGCACTGCAGAGAGAAACAGAAGGGATCATACTGAAACCGATGCTGTGAAGAGTGATTGCTTCGACCTAAAACGCGCAATTTTTGTTGTTGGAGAAAACAATGTTATTTTAAGTCAAATAAATCCGCTCTTCCGTTGTTTTTCCTTCCATTTTTATGTAGTGCACCTTGTAGTTATGCCCTCCAAAACCCATACTGGTGCCAATATGGCAGCAAATGTCACTGCTCTATATGCTCCTCCCGTAACGAAGTGAGTATATTGCTGTAAGTTACCACCATGTGAAGTTTGCAGCATTTAGAGCCCTCTAACACTATCTGTAGAGCAGCGTCAAGTGACGTCATATTGGCTACGAGACACCATTTGGAGGTAATAGCTACAAGGTGCACTAGATTAAAATGTAACGGAAAACAACGGCACTTCTAGTCAAGACAGTGCTTTGAGAGCGGCTTTCTTAGGCTTAAAAGAATGTTGTTTTCGCGCGTTATAGGCTTAAGAAATCCAGTCTAATAGCATTGGCTTCAATATGACGATCTTCCTTTCTCCCTCCAGTGCTCCTTGCAGCTAACCCAGTTACTGGCCCCACCATAGAGTTATACACAATAATATTACGTCGTGTCACTGCCCTATTGCTTGCAGAAGCGAAGGAATGCACAAAGAAATTTCTATCATCGACACGAACAAATCACGTGCCTCTTAATTATTGAGTAAAAATTTGGCACATCCTCGTGCACCTGGGTGCAATCTGTAAAAGTTAATGGTATCACTGTCACTAGATGGTGTCACGGTAGACTTTGTATATTCTACCATGGCCCATCATGTGACATCGATATCGTTAAGTGTTGTAGCTTGCATCCAGGTGCACGACGATGTACCAAATTTTCACTCAATAATAAAGACGCAGGTGGCTTGTTTGTGACGTAAAAAAATGTCTTTGTGCATTCCTTCGCTTTCTGCAAGCAAGCGTTAGATAGCGCTATATAGGCAACGATAAATGATTGTAAGTGCTGCAGACTTTCATTTGGTTGCAACTAAGAGCAATCACTCACTTCGTTCGGGAGGAGCATGTTCCTACAGAAAGCTACACTCAGTCAGCGTCATACGCACGATTTAGCGACGTCATCAACAACTATAGGGCAGCTTGGAGGGCAAACGGGGAGAAATGCGTGTTTTTTCTACGGTGGCTCGTTGGGATGCACAACAACATTTTTCTATTCACTAGTCACTAGTCACTACGGTTTTATACAAATTTTGTGAATGTGTGTGTGCAAAAAAGTCGTTGTGTGTCCCACAGAGTCACCGTATGTGCAATTATGTAGATTAAAAATGACCGACAAACAACACTCCGAGGCTTGGCTGAGGAGAATGAATTTCGTGAAGATAAACCGTGTTCGGCAACATTTGCCATAGGCGATTTATAAAAATACGCGAATTTTTGTGACATAATTGCGACGGCGCAATGTCTATTTGTTGGTATCTTTGAATTCCACTGTGGTAACCGGCGTAAGCTACGGTTACTTGCGCCATGTTGTCTATGCTTATGCGATCTTTGACCGGAGGGCGTCTGTGAAATCACTTAACCTACGAGCCGCCTTCAAACGGTTAGCGCTAGCATCCCTTTTGGGAGTTTACGTGGGAGTTTACGTGGGAGTTTACGTTGCGGTGGGAGTTACTACCCGCTAGTGGCAACCTACCGTTAAACAACAATCTTGTGGTGGAAGCATATAACCCATACCCAACCTACCCCCACCCCCTTTCCGAAAAAAAAACACCTTAAGCTTCTTTTCTTGTCATTTTCCTTTCCACGGAAACGGCTTCCTTTCTTCTCTCCAATATTAATCAGGGTTTGTGATCGCTGAAGATGACGTTGATGGTTTAAGGGACCTGATTGGATGACTATGTCGCTCAGTACTGTTCTTCGAGAAAATGATAATTAGTGTGGAGGCCGTTGCATTGTACGTCATGTTTTCGGAGGAACACACAAAAGCTAGTCAAACGTGTACGACATTATCAAGTTTAAAACACTTGTCAATTCACTTTTATTAAATAAAAATAAAAATATTGTGTTACGTCTGGAGCACACACGTCTGAAAAGGACCCAAAAGAGTTACTAAAATTCAGCCTTAAAAAGGGGGAGCGGCCTGGGGCAGCATTTTAGTTGCACTAAAAAAAGGGCAGTACAAGGTCACACAGCCAATTCAATTCAATTTTTAAAAAAGTAATGAATATCAAAGTGGCAACTATAAGAAATAAATGTATGGTATGCACAGAGCCAGAGGCTCTTTGTCAACTTCTGTACGTAAAACTAATGTCGTAGATGGGTATTAAAAATTATAATATTATTAAAAAAAAAATAAAATCATAGGTTAAGTTTGAAGCAGGCAGTAATGTAACACAAACCGTCGTTGATAAGTGACCAATGGGATTCTTAGGGAAATACGTGTAATAAGAATCAAAATGAGTGGTAAGTGATTTAAAATAAATGATATAACATATATAATTAAAAAAAAATGTCTAAACAATCCAGACAAATAATATGATAAGTCCACAGTTCGTAATTTGGCCTTGAAAAAATTCAAAGAAACAGCAGCTACCAACTCGCCAGGCAGGTTACTGGACAGTTTTTCTTTTTTTTTTTTATTTCATCGACCGATGCATTCTTACTGCAGCATAGGGGATGGGGGTATGTAAGGAGTGTGTGTGTGGACTACGTTTGTGTCTGATTCGCGTTAATGTCAAGTTAAATTTATTTTAATTGTAGTAATATCAATAATTTGTAGATGTTTTATCATCTACATTAATAAAAACTAGTTGTAGAACAGCCAGTGTTGTACAATGGACACAATGGCCACCCGAGCCACCAGCCTGCACAAACAATGTGGAATGGCTGGTGACTACTTACAACAATATCTTCTCATAATGAGGGTATTCGATGATTGTAAACGGAATGATTGTTGGCAATAAACTGAAAACGTAACTTCAAAGGTTTTCAAAGGGTTAACGAGCGTTAATGGATAAAACAATGCTTCAGGTATTATGTAACTTAATATTAAATCGCTGGATAAAGGTTCTGTCGTTGTGGACGATTAAAATTAAAGGTTTAGTAAAGGTCAGCAAAATATTGAAAACGCTGTTTACTTTTTGCTCAATATCCAGTAGAAAAAAAAGCCTGTAGGCCAAAGGTTTGGACTTTATTGTGCAAAAGCGAAAATATTCATAATATGTAAGTGCATGGAGTCCGGGTCAGGGAAGGCGCTGATTGAATGAGCAAAGCGAACGAAAATCAGCGTTTATTAGCCAGTGTGCGCAGAAACACATAGACGTGATACACCCTTCCGTAAGAAACACACTCGAGTACAAACCATCCTAATGTTGCAAACGGTGCGTCAAACACCACCCATGCGTAGCACGGGCTTCAGCTAATAACATTTATAAATTCTTGCTAATATGAAAAAAAAATTTCTCGATAACCTAAATACAACGATGCAGAATCGTGTGTCATTTCTCCACTATTGAGGCGTCGAGTTTTTGGAGAGTTTCGTCTCTCTCTAATTTCACATGCACTTTACTGAACACTAACGTAATAAAACTAAGTAACAGTGTCTTCTCCTTTTTTTTAAAGAATGTTTTCGCGGTTGCAATGGTTAACGTTTAGTGACGTGTGAATCCAGCATTGATATTACAATCATGCGGACTAAACCTAAAACACAGACAAGGAAAGTGTCAGCACTGGAACGAAGTAGGTTGAAAGAGAGCCCAAGAGAGCCCACCGGTTCATAATCATCTGATTCCTATAGGACAACAAATTTAAAGAGTACGAACTTAGCACTCCTCAGAGAGTTCTCTGTTACCAAACTGTAGGAATAACTGATAAAATTTAAATTTGTGGTTGAAGGGTACAAGTAAAATGGGCCCCCCCTGACCGGCCAAAAAAACCACAAGTGCATACAAGGACACAATTTTAATTTTCAACCGGTTAACTTCCGGTCTTGGTCACAATAAAAATGATTAAAGATAATAAAAACATCAAAATGTTGCAGCA
>JAHWFP010251673.1:0-10233 GCA_023313725.1 Lithobius niger
ATTAAAATTATCCTTTCTTCTTCGTCAGAAGCACACGAAAAAACGATAAAAAAGATTTGCTACACGATCGAATAGTGACGGTTTTCTCCTGCGACGGTTTTCTACTACTCGCCGGCAAAAAAAATCATACCTTCTCACCTACTTGGACCATTTTCCCCCTTTTTTTTTGCTTGGAATTCGGTGAACGTTTTCCATCTGACTAATAGAAGAACTGTCTTTTTTTAATTATGCAGCGGACGCATTTGGGCGCACTCGTCCGTAGAGGATTAAACGTACTGATATGATTGCAGGTACGAGCGCCAGCTGGTCAAGAGCCAAAGTTAAGAGCCTTTGACGCTGTCCACGAAAGGAAACGGAAATTACAGCTGTTACGACTTTTCGATCGGACTCCGGAACAGGTAATAGGCCAACTAACTTTGTAAGTCGTTGTTTGTTGTCGAAAATATGTTTATTGAAGAAAGACGTGTCACTGTGATAACAAGACGATTCCAATGTGTGTGTTAGAAAAAACGTCGGCAGATATTTTGCAGTCCGATGTTTAAGAAAGTTAAGTGAAAGTAAGTTTAGTCTTCAATGAATTGGAGCTAATTAAACCGTTTTTTAAATGCTGAGCTGATCCCGATTACCAAGCCCTATCTTTAACGATATTGAGATATTCAGATCGCTAAGTAAAACACGGATGTGTTGGTAATACGGTAAACCAAACCAAAGACATTTCAATACATAGTTTTGAAGGATTTCTACTGGTCCAAATTCCCAAGTTGCTATGTATTACTGTTTAGAAGTTACAATAAGGTTTACAAGAGGATTTGTGTTTAAAAGATTCTCCATTTATAGGCAATGCAAGTCTCCCAGAATTACAATACTTCTATAGACGATGAACCAGCTTAACTTTGAACTTTATTGATTGTTTTAGATGTAGAGAAAAGTGCAGTAAGGGGAGGGACAAGCCCGTTGATTCAAACAGGGAAACCTAAAGTGATTGGTTCGGAGTTCGAACTGTCTGTGCTAAGCCGAATAGCAGAAATGCGATACAGAAAACTAATTTACACGAGTAGTGTCAAAAAAATAGTTAAAAACTTTTTAATGAATGATTTATTTAAAAAATATCAATTTTTTTTAAAAGTCAGTCTGTTTACTGAAAGGTGAACAGTCAGTTTTAGGCCTTCAGTCACTTTGTCAGAATTTTTCGTAAGATTTCTTTAGTTTAACAGACTCAATGGTAGCCATTTTTGTTTCACTTTCAGTTTGCTAATCCCAAGGTCACCTGCGCAGAAGCACGGCCTCCTAGGTTATTTTGGGCTGTGTGTTTGAAGCAAAACTAAATACTGAAATGAAACTGAATACTGCACCGTAGGCAGAACCAACGATTCCCAGCATGAATAGCGACACATGGCCTGTCCGACAGGGAGGGATTATCATCTACTTGTCGGCCAATTCTAGGGTTGTAAAAATCCGATTAGTTGGCTAAACATTGGCCTGTAGGCTAAAAAATACAAAAACAATTAGTGATTAATTGTCCCCCCCCCCCCCAGTCAAAAAGTAGGCTGCGTTTAAGGTTACAGTATTTTTTCTCTGTAAAAGGTGTTTTAATAAAAATAAATATAAAAAGAATCTGTTTCATAAAAACACAAAAGTACAATCGACCAATATTTTGAATGTTCGGTGTTTGTTAAACAGAATTAATATATGTTAAATCGTTAAGAAGGCAACTACCATTTAAATGATTAATCGGCACAACTGTAGCGAACACAAATAGGCCAATACAATGTTGTATAGCTGTACTATGACACTAACTTCATTTTGCATCGCTAAATAGTAAATACCCTTGATGTGTAAATTGTGATGTGATGCCAAACATTTCGAGCTCTTTTGGTTTATAGTGCAATGTGTTATCATTCAGAAATACTGTAATACACTGTATGAAGGAATAAACTAAATAAAAAACTTCCATTCCCATGTTCAAATGTTCAGGCTAGGCTATCATGCATTTTTGACATTCATTGTTTGACACTTTGTCTTCAGATTGAAGAGGAACAAATGTTGATGAATGAGCTACGTAAGATTGAAATGCGCAAAAAAGAGCGGGAGAAGAAAACGCAAGACTTGCAAAAGCTAATTACGGCGGCCGACAACAATGCAGAAACTCGACGCCAGGAGCGCCGGAACAGTAAGAAAAAAGTGCAACAACAGAAAGTGCCCAAACTTGATAACCCGGTAAGGATCTTTGTAAAAGTGACATGTTTTTGGAAACCTTGTGTCGTTTGAAGCAGCAATGCTCTTTCAGATGAACCGGCTTAATTTGGAAACCTAGTAGACGATTAGAAAACAACAAAATACAGTAGGAAGCTCAGGGAAAGCGTCTGTTCATCGTATGGCTGAGACCAATTTCCAGAATAAATCTCATAGTTGCCAGAGATTTGGCATTAGTTTACACTACCTTTAGCAACACAGGGACTTTGCCGGGGTACCCTTTCCAGTTGATGATCAGATCATCTTTGGGCAGGCATGTGATCATACGCCCAAAGATGATCTGATCATACTGGAAGAGCTATACGAATGCAGCAGAGCTTATACCACGTTGGTAACCATGATGCACCTACTGTTAGTCAACTTTGGCTACGATTATCGCATTGTGTAATATGATGATTAATACGCATTGTGTAACGTGGCAACGAGATTTCATGCATGTGTGGCACTCAACTAAAGCTTATCATGATGTCACTGTGTACGTGTAGTGTACGCTTACGTTACTTAAGACTGTTGCGTTTTTTTCCAGCAAGCATGTGGTTGGATTCATCTTGGTTGACCATAATTTTCTGAGACAATGCACGTAATCTCATTTGAAAGCTAATGGCAGAAGCTGTGTTGATGGATGCGTGTGGTAATAATAAGGAAATTACCACAAATTATTTTGTTACGTAATTACTCGCGTTCATAGTCAACGCAAAACCTAAAAGTTTCATGTAAAAGTCAATTACAGGCGAATTTTCAGTTGCTGACATCTGCCACTTTCTTCAGGACAAGCCTTGGGAAACTTGCAAGCAACTGTATAAACGTTCACAAACTTGAATTTGGTACACGGTCTCGGTGGGACTTGCACCAGTTGTTTCATGGGCCTTGGCTTGGGTAGCCCATGGTGTTGACGGTGCGCCCTGTTCCTGCGATGTAGTAAGGAAAGGTCTCCACTGTGCCTCGAGTTGATGTGCTAGATAAGTTGTAGTGAACTGCACGATTTAAGATAGCTGATCACTGCTACAGCTGTCCTTGCGGTGGGTGACTGGACTCAGCGACTGGAGTCAGTAAAATTCTTACTAGACAAAATTTCCCACGAAAATTTCCTACAGATTTTTCAAATTTCCGCAGCCTTTCATTATGTAGGCAAGTCATAGGTCAGTGAATTTCCACAGTTCTGTGACATTTCCCACGAACCTCGATCGTTCGGGCATTGTGGCATATTTTGCACCCCTGACTACACCCTCCTGTGAAAACACTCGAGTGTTGCTGCATTCAAACTCCTGTAATGAAAATCACCTGTAAGCACTTGAGTCCCTGTTGATTTCATACTGCTGCGAGGATAAAATCTCTGTTGAATGAACAGGAGCCGTCCTATCCTAAAGTCGTGCAGTTCATTACACCTTACTTAGTACACCTTACCTAGTCTGGCCTGAGGGACCTGTCCTACGGTGAACGTCTCCTTCGGGTTGGTTTAGAGTCACTTGAGGTGCGCAGACTGAGGGCAGACTTGTGTATGACTTTCAAGATTGTTAGAGGTTTCTTGGCTGTCGACATGCCTTTCTTTGACCCCAGCCCTGTTCCAAAGACTAGGGGTCACTCCTTAAAGTTGGCAGTGGTGTCTGCAAACTTGGAGTGTAGAAGACACTTTTTTGGGGTGAGGGTGGTCAACCCATGAAACTCCTTGCCCGAGCAGACCGTGAGTGCATCCTCTGTGAAAAGCTTTACAGCTCTTTTAAGGAAGTCATGTCTCAAGCGCTTTTTGAAACGACCAGAATTTGTGTTAGATCTGCTGGTTAACATGCGCGTTTTGTGTTAGATCCGCTGGTTAACATGCGCGTTTGCTAACTCCTGTTAAAGACTGGACAGGAATAAGTGGCCTTGCCCTTTCTGCTCCATGCCATCTATGTATGGTTAAACCTCATATTATTATTACACCAACTCGAAGTGCAGTGGAGACCTTTCCTTACTACATCACAGGAAGAGGGCAGCGCTGTACACTATGAACTGCCATAGTACAAGTTCCACTGAGATCGTGCACCGAATCAAATTTCTGAACGTTTGTACAATTGCTTGCAAGTTTTCCGAGGCTTGGCCTGCAGAAGGTGGCAGAGGTCAGCCACTGAAAATTCGCTTGTAATTGACTTTTACATGAAACCTTTGGTGTTGCATTGACTGTGATGTGAGCAATTTCCATTAAACCAAAGTAAGTTCAACATTATGTCAATTTTAAAACTCTTTAAACAGAATTTAGTGTGCAAACAGGATTTACAAAAGTTTATAATTCAGTGTTATTCATTGTTGATTTAAATTAAACAGTGCTTCCTGGAGTTCTGTGCTGCATTTGCTGAGTGTTATTTATACATTGAGTGAAGTTATTTTGTGTTGTACAAGCTAAATTAAATTATATTTCGGAAGTGTTAGTGCAGTGCAAATGATGTGTTGTTTGAATTCGTGTTTTTTCTTTTAACGGTAAATTTTGTTGTTTTGCATTAGCATCTTCACTCAACGGCGTTTGGGTTTCAAATCTGACGAGATTACAGTGCAAAATGGTGATGCTGAAATGAAATATCACTGACTCAAAGTTAAAGACATTGTCACATTTTATTATAGTGTAACTTTACATAATGATGTGTTTTGTCTTTGAGCTGCAGCTTTTAAATGTCGTCACGACTAAAACACAAAAACCACATAAGAACCCAATTCGATTAAATTTTCGGTGAAAACTTTGAGACTTATTTAGTCGAACATCCTTGTGTTCTTTTGTGGTGTTTGTGTTTTAGTCGTAACGATGTCCAAACCGCTGTAAGCGCTGGTTACCGGTATTCACAAGCTCTTTTAAATGGCTTAATGTAGCTGTCAGCTGGGTGAATGTCTGACTTGCCAACAGGATGGGACTAAGGAAGGATATTATTGGGATGAGATGATTTCGGTTAACAATCAGCTAACACTTACATGTTTATAGGTGAACAAGCAGCAAAGCTTGCATACTTAACACTGCACAACAACTGAGAGTAGAATAGAAATAAATGTTCTAGTAATGCACGAAATGTGATGTACAGTAGAACCTCGATTATCCGAACTAATTGGGACCGAAGGGTATTCGGATAATCGAAAAGTCGAATGATCCAATTTACATGCAAAATTACAAAGGAAATCTTTTTTTTATTTACTCAGTTGTAGTGTTTGTGAACTATGTGTGAATGTATTGGACGACTGAAAAGAAAAATTTGCATGAAATGACTCCATGAACATAAATAATGCAAAGACAATGCTTATTCCTTATCTAAAAAACAGCAAATTTCTGAATATTTTGCAAGAATGGAAGTTCGGATAATTAGGGTGTTTGTATAATCGGGGTTCGGATAATCGAGATTCTACTGTAAATAGGTTACGAACATTGAGGTGACGTTGAATGTACAATTTCTTTTATTTACAGTCTTTAGAGACGGCAGGCATAAAATTTCCCGACGTGAAAGCAACTGGAGTTAGTCTGAGAAACCAACGGGTGAGTTATTGAAGATCTGTACACGTAGTAAAATAATGGAAAAATACAGGTTTGGTTAAAGTCGTAGTATAGTGTAATACAAACTGCATGACCATTCACAAGCCCAACATAACTAGTCAAAAGGAGTAACAGATGCAGGTATGGGGGTTCTAGTAAAAGGTTCGGCAATAGAGAACGTATGGGGTGGTTCTAGTTAAAAGGTTCGGCAATAGAGAAAAAATGAAGAGAGAGGGGTTACAGTTCTTGGGCTAAGGGATTGTGATCAATATGTTGAAAAGTGCCGTACCCTGCGCTTGGTCATAGGTATGCTATCGCTTTCAAGTTCAGTAGTGACCCCACTTCACATTATTCATCCTGCAACAGCTGTTCCTGTACTACAGGTCTTTACAGAGCTTTTTTAATAAATAAATAAATAATAAAAAGGTTTCCCACTACTAAGTAGAGTGGACGTTGGAAGGGCGGTGAGCCACTGACACCAATCTGAAAGAATGCAGCATGGTAATTTATAATTAATACTGCCGCCTCAAGAACCTAGATAGCAGCAATTTATCTAAAATTCTTCTGAACCTACTTACAGAGGTCGCCGAGACTGCTTCCTTGGTTAGGGAGTTCCAAACAGGCACCACCCTTACAGAAAAAAATTTTCGACGACATTCCAGTCTCCAGGGCTGAACTAAAAGCTTCAAAGAGTGGCCTCTAGTGGAGTGAACAGGGCTCAGGTCGAAGTAAGGCAGGTCCACTGATAAGAAACCTCGCAAAATCCTAAAGGTGGGCAAAAGATCGAATTTCAGTCTGCGAAGTTCCAGAGGTTCTAATTTTAGCCTCTCCAGGCGTTCTCAGGCCGGAATTTCTCCGAAACCAGGCAAACCCTTTGTGAATCGTCGTTGGACTAACTCAACCATATCAATATCTTTAAGTAAGGAAGGCGTCCACACGGTGGTGGCGTACTCCAGTAATGGGCGCACAAAGACTTTAAATGCCCAGACCCGGATCTGTATACTCCTTGAATTAAAACATTGATTCACAATTGCAAGCCGACGGAAAGCCAGAGCAGTAATCTTACTACAGTACAATGAAGGTTTAAGGTTCGACGTAAACCACACGCCAAGATCCCAAACTTCGTCCACATCAGGCATCGGGGGTGTCGTTCAGCCTGTATGTGTGGCTCAGATTTAAGCATCCTATATGGATAATGTGATGCATTTTGGAACAGAGTGTGGCAGCTGCCAAATTTTTGACCAGTCTGAAACATTAACAATCTCAGTTGTGAGAGCAATAGTATTCTGCACAGAAATGACCTCAGTTCCAAGTTTCAGATCATCAACAAATTTCGAATCATTAATACCTGAGCTGGTGCAAGACAGGTCGTTTATATAAATTACGAACAGCAACGAGCCCAGTGCAGAGCCCTGAGGCACCCCGCTCACAATACTGGAAACTGAAAATAGAACTTCCCCCACTCGTATCCTCTGGGCGCGCCCCTCAAGGAAGGCTGTGATCCATTGCAAAATTTGGCCACCGAAGCCCATAACCTGTAGTTTGAAAATCAGTTTCCGATGAACTATAGATTTGAAGGCCTTATGAAAGTCAAAGTAGATGATGTCAGATGATGCCCCCAAATCCAGAGCATTTGTCCACCTATCAAGTGCTACTAGAAGTTAATAGGTCGCAGAACGGCCTGGCATAAAACCAAACTGGCCTGGTGAATAAGTGAAGCTCTTTCTAAGTAGTTCATCATATGATTTCTGATGATAGATTCCATTAGTTTGCACGGTATAACTGTCACGGCAATCGGACGGTAGTTTCTTGGATCCGATGTATTTCCCTGTTTAAACACTGGAACAACAAGTGCAGATCGCCAAATACTGGGCACCCTTCCCGAAAGATAGGAGAGCTCAAAAAGTTTTGCTAATGGGTAACTTAGTTCGTTTATCAGCTGCTTATAAAAAAAAAAAGCTTAGAATCCTTGTGGACCTAGGGCATGGCTCGGCGTAAGTTTGGAGATAGTGCAACGAACAATAGAAGGCAAGAAAAATACATGGTCACAAAATTCATCCACCCGTTGAATTTGGGCTAGTGGCTGGAGTACAGAGTCATCGTCAATAACACCATTAGATGCAGAGATCTCATTTAGGGCCTCCACCTTTACTAGGTTGTCAGCAATGAACCTGTCACCTAGTTGAAATGGGGGCAGGGTACGAGAAGTTCCAGTTTTTTGCCGATAAAAACGGTAAAGGGTCGAGGAACTTCCCTCCTTGATAATTACAGCCTGACATAAATCATGCCAAGCCTCAACCGAGGCAGAATACTGTTTACGGCACTCATTGTAGCAATTCAGTGTCTCTTCAGATGGCGCATTTTTGTGTTTTTTCCAAAGTTTTAATTTAGTACGGCCAAGTTTGACAATGTTGTGAGGGACATGCTGTCTCTTGGAGTGGCCCCCTCGATCCACAATCCTTCAAGCGTTAACCCGATCATGAAGTAGGCCAAGAAAACAGTCCCTGGCAAATTCAACTGTTGGGTCTTTCATAAAGATTGAAGTATTCCAGTCGAAATCTGCCAAAGATGCCCTTAGCCTATCAGAATCTATTTTCCTGGTGCCATCGCCAACAGGGTGGGATTGAGAAAAGGTGCAGTGTACATGAAAAGACACCATGCTGTGATCGCTATTACCCAAGTGGTCTTCCACCGACACATCAAAAATCAACCGATCGCCCTGGAAGAAGATCAGGTCAAGAATATTGTCTTCACGGATAGGTTCGGAGACAAGCTGGTGCAGACCAAGTGGTGCTATGAGCTCCAAAAAAGCCCGATGATGTCTATTGTTGGTAGTAACATGTCCCCAATCCAAGTCGACAGATTAAAGTTACCAAGTTTGATATTTGAGAAAGTTGACCCTAGTCGGCTAGGTTTCTCCATCAACAGCAAATTGACTATCGAAAATTCGCCAAGAATTGTTATATCGTTCTTGCCAGTCTGGAATTTTGCGTAGTTTCCTCCGTACGTGTAAGTAAAGTTGACCCAACGGCCCCATTAATAAACACACCCCAATTTTCCGATTTGCAGGTCATATATATAGGAGAGACAAGGAAAGGAGTCAAAACAAGAATGGGGCAACACATGGCCAATGTAAGAAACGGGAAGGAAGACGGCGTCGCAGTTCACTGCATGGAGTCTTAAGCATAGTAGCGGATGGGAGAAAGCTGAGATGCTAGTGACTTAAAATTCTAAGAATGACAGGCATCTGAGATGCTTAGAATCAATAGCCATACGATTGCATGAAATTGGAGGGGCATCATTGATGAACATTCAAGGGCCTGCATTTCCCCGGGTTGAAAACATCATCGGGAGGGACCTGAAACAACAGCTTGGCCGACAGTGGAAGCGTGATGAGCTAGTGAACGCACTGCCCACTAAATACGGGAGGCTGCAAGGAGCTGAAGTTACAAATTCGTAGCAGACGATGTTGGCGGTTAGGTATTCGTAGCAGACCGATGTAGGTGTAAAGAGGCCGAAACTTTGTCAAAAGTGCCTCAGGAAGATAACAGTTTGCCATTGAAAATTCGCAAGACATTGAAGGTGTCTTCGTTGTGAAGTTTAGCGGTAATATTCTCCATAATTCTCGGAATTGTGACTCAAAGTCGTCAAAACTGTCTGGCAAGTAGCATAACACAAAATTAAGTTTCTGGGCTGGCATTAAAATAGATATAGCCTCTGCATCCTCAGCCACCAGGCCACAGACAACCTCCAACCCCAGCTTGTACAAAACCAATAAACCCCCAGCACGAGAACCTCGATCCCATCTTATTACACACTACTGGAGACCTCCCACCACCATAGCATCCGTGAGCCCATCGTGGAGCCATGTCTCGACAACAAAAATGAGAGCAAGAAAATCTCCCGCCAAAAGAGCTCTGAAGCACCCCATATTTCTAACTAGGCTCCTAGCATTTAAAGAGATACATTTCAGATCACCAGACAACATGGGTGGCACTTTAAGAATCGCCTGTGAGATGGGATTATTCCCCGTTAGTGAATCATGTCCAAAGGAGCATGCAAAAAATTCGGTTCACGCTGCAACCTGTTCTTTCCTCTACTGGTAAAGTGTAACCCGTCCCTAGCTAAAAGAGTATGGTCAGCACAAATATCACTATCAGTGGAAACAAAATTAAATTGTTTGTTCACACAGAGTTTTTAAGTCCCACTTTAAGCTTCACGCTTAACGGTTTGAGCACCTTACGCGATTCAGTTGCACTAGGTCTACAAAGGTGTGCAAACAAGCACTCTTAAGCACAATGCCATAGTCACTGGTGGTGGGGTTAGCTATCTTTTTTAAGAGCAAGTTGCTGGCTCTGGGAGATGATAATTGGCCAATAAAGGCGAATGGAAGGGTGATGTGCATGTAGTTAGTTTTGGTTTGGTTTCTGCAACCGATATTTTGTGTTGTGACAACTGTAACATAGATAATCTTTGCTCCTTTTTTTTAGATG